>JAHWFP010133264.1:80735-100181 GCA_023313725.1 Lithobius niger
TATACACACCTTTAAAAAAAAACACACATTTTCATCTTTTATTTGAGCCCAGTTACGTCAATGGATCTTAATTACGTCTAACATTGCGGCTATTTCAAATCAGGTATTAGCTGCTAAATTTTTGTCCAGAAGGGTTAATTTTATGCAAAATAGGAATGTAGAGCCTTTTTTCTGAAGGAAATTTTATTCTAAACATAGTATGTAACCGGTTTGTTTTCAATTAGGTGAATGATATAAGCAAAACACTGTTTTTGGTTGCCGATCTCGAATTCCGGGTCATAGGATGAGATCTACTTCACACTGTGCAGATTTTTAGTCCAAATTATCAAATTAGGTTAAAACCGTCCGGCACCCAAATGTCTCCCCATTTGGCATTGAAAGTTTTTTGAGGTTTTTCCGTCACTCACTTGCTCTCTCTGCTAATGGGGTGCTTTCTCACAGTAAGCATATCGTGTGCCTAGCCCATGAGGTCTGATATTACTTGAAGGTTTGCTTGTTCACAGACGAAGCCATGGTGGTAGAAGGCGAGAGAAACAATTTTGCTAGGTAATTGTCATCACCTTAAACTTGTTCTCCCAAGGTTTAGCCTGAACTGTAGAAAACATTTCTTTGCTGTTAGGGTGGTGCCTCCTTGGAATGCTTTGAGTGACGATCTAGTCTCTGCACCGACTGCCACTATCTTCAGAAGTAGACTTGATAATCAGTGTTTGCGTGATTTTTTAAAACGGCCAGAATTTTGCACACATGTGTGATCGTCGAATTTTCTACTACTTTTTGCTATTGTTACTATGTTGATTTTTAATACTTTTGTGTCTTATATTGATAATGACGACGTATCTAGTGATACTATTGCTTTGTTTTGTTAAAATTGGTGATCTATTAGTGGCCAGTTAACCTGACCCTTGCTCTCCATTTGCATTCAGTGGTGCAATAAAGTATCTTATTATTATTATTATTATTAATTCTAACTGGAAATTTCTAAGATCTCGACTATACCACTGTGCTTTAAATTCATTGTAGAGCAAGCAGTAAACAGTTGGGAGGGGAGGAACACAATGTTATGACGTTGATAAAAAAAATATGACCATGGCTGATAGTTGGGTTAAAAATAAAATAAAAATATAACCATGGCTGATAGTTGGGTTAAAAACACATGTACAGATTTTTTTCTTTTTATTTGGAACATAACTTACCTCCAATACCTCTAATGCATTTCAAGACAACTTTGTTTAACTGCATTAGAAAGCAAAACAGGATCCCTGGCATGCGCAACCCTGTAATACTCGGGTACATATCTTTCATCCATTGATTCTGGGTTCCCTATCCTGATTAAGAAAAAAGATGCCGTGTTGAAGGATGTAAGTGACGGATGCGATGATAGTTGGTGTCTTTACTATTTCTGTGCGTAAGACACTTTAACTAAAAATACTTCTACACAGTACCTTTGTTGCCTTTTTAAGCATTGTTCTGCCTGTTTCACTTCATAAAAAATTATTCACTGCGAAAAATTCCCGAAATTATGCCTGTGGTAAAGGTAAAGTCCAAATTGGCAAAAAGCTAATGCTGGAATTGTTTCAAAGCAAATATTCACTAATTTATTTTATTTACCCTTCCCAACATCATTTACCTCCGTCAAGAAAAGTGCTTAAAATAGTATTGACTAACCTCATTTTTCTCATCCTCCCATATCTTTACTAACTGAAATAGCCTATATCATCCCAGTGCAAATAAAAGAAACACCACATAAAGTCCAGAACTCATTTTATTGATCCTGTCTCAACATGCTTTATTCTAAGCATGCTAACAGGGAAGCACAGTAGTGAGACCGATTTCTCTGATCCGTTATTCATGGTAATATCACACAATTATTCTCTTCTCTTCTGTTGTCAAAAGGCACTTTACACAAGAGACCTTCTTTAGTTCTTTAGAACCCCAACACTCACATCTGATACCATCAGTTTTTTTTTTTTAATCTTATGCAATTCCCCTTTATTTCCAATTTCCTTCACTGTCCCTAACGAGGAAGAGAAGAGAGCAGGGTGGATTGCTGTGTCAGTATGGAATAATTGAAGTTCATCGATAATGTAACAACTCTTTATCACTGGAGATTGGTCAAGTGCATTGTGCAATACGTCTTGCCAATTAGTCTGTAATTCCAACATGGTGCCAATTCTGTCTCTGCAGACACGGCAAAGCAAACAACGAATTTAAAAGCCACTGGTTAATTTGTTCATTCAGCAGGAGTTCTTTATCTCATTGTCATGGTCACATAGAACTACCAACATTTAAATCAAACTATGTCACAGACACTTGGTGCGTAGGCCAACCGGTCTTCGTTTGTAGTGTAGACCGATCGAGCCAAAGATGTTCCACGCACTGATCTGAACAGACAAATAGAACCTCACCTTATTCGTGATGAATTAAACAATTTTGGGACTGAGTGCACTGTGGTGTGCCGGTTCAGCCTTCATGCAGGGAACTGAATTTGCCATTAGTCCTTCTCTAAGTTATTCTTCGTCATGGATTTGGTTTCTTCTACATTTGCAGGTATCACTATCATGTTCATTTCAATAGTTCTGCTCATAGAAGTGTCCGTCCTATCATTTGAACCACTGAAGCTCAACGCCCTTGGTCTGCGCCACAGTAAAGCTCCTTTGTATGCTGTTCGGTATTGGCGATTGCTTATAACGTAGATGACTGGGTTGACACAAGCACTCATGTACACCAGTAAGTAGGCTAAAATTTGTAGAGAAGGGTACTTTCCACGCTTGTCTGCAACCTTGACTAGAGTTATCGGCAGGTAGCTTATCACAAATGACACAAAAATGATGAGGATCATGCGTGTTATGCGCCATTCTTCCTTTTTTTGTTGGGCCTTGTAGCTGCGGTCTCTAATTTGATCTGCACAGCTACCAGTACTGAAATGCAAAAGAAGAAACAAATTATTGAGTGTGGGTCGAATATGAGGTAGAGCAGTTAGTGGGGGGGTGGAGGGCCGGCACTTTAGATTTTTGTTCTTCGTGTGGAACGAAAATCTAGAAACCCTTGACCTACATAATGCGAATGTGCTATAAGAGTTGACTGCTGTCAGCATTCAACCAAATAAAAACTGAAGTTGTGTTGTGTTGTGTTTGTAGTATTCTAAATACTTTCCACAAATAAATGAGTCTTAAAAGCACCACTGCAAACTAAGGCAAAATTCTTTGCATGCAAGGTTATGGAATCTGGGGAGAGTGTTGTAAATCCAGGTTTCAACTTCTCCCCCATCCCCACAAAACATCAATTTACTAGGGGCACCTGGTTGAAATTGGTTTTTATTGCCTAAACGAAAATAAACATTACCCATAATTTATAGAATTCCCTCTCTACTAATGCAATATCCCTCACAAAAGAAAGTTGTTGGCTTCCCTGCCAGTTTCGTAGCTTATCCCACTGTGCATGCGTGAATGCAGCCCTTCTATAAAAGCGTCGTCTCAAGACCATGCTTTATCTCTTTTCGTACCTCTCAATTGTTACTATGGTAATGCAAGAGGGGAGCCAGGACGGGTTCAGGTAATGTATATTTTCGTTTAGGCTATAAAAACCAATTTCTATATGCCGACGAAAAATGTATATTACCTGTAATTTATGGCATTCATCAGACCTCGTCTCCTATGGTGGTGGGACCGTAGTAACGGGGTGCCCTGGCTACGAGCTGGCTGCCCCAGAATCAACGGACACAGCGAACCTGAAGCAACGGGAACGTAGCGAGGACGGACGACGAGGGTCGTTTCTGTGGGTGTAGGGAACAACACCAACGAGAAGTTGTCTTACTCTTGTGGTCCTCTAGCACGTCCTGACGTAGTGTGAGAAGGGAAAAATAAAATTATCCAACGTTCGCTGTATCAGGGAAATAACAACCATTTGTTGAGGAAAGAGTAGTGGCCCGAAAACCATTGTAGAAGCTTACAGGTTCAGGGGCGAAGGATAAATACCTACAACAGAACAGGTAGCTGAATTCACTTTCAATGATGTGTAGTAATGAGGTCGCTTCAAAACTGGGGAACAAACAGTGTATGACCCGGTGGGACCTTGGGAACAGATGAGTATAGATCTGGAAGATCCGATGATGGGAATAAACGACGATAGGCGGTATTTGTGGACGTGATTACTTCTTCATTGTCTTTTCTATCCTTCCTCTTCGTTTTTATGCTAGGCAGCTGGAGCAGTCTTGGTTGATGATGTAGCTGGATGCCAAGTTTGGTTATGGGTGGGACACGCTTATTGGACATCTGGAAGACATGAACGCGATTCCGTTTGGAAGTAGAATGAAGATAGAAGATCGTTTATAGGTAAGATGAAGTGAGAACAGTGACCGTGTAAGTCTCTTGCAAACAAGATAGTAGGTTGAGATAGGGACCACAACGTAACCTAGTACGTAGTTAAATGCATGCGAAAGGTAACTTGGCAAGTCTGAAGGCGATAATAATAGGCCCAGGCGAGCGTATTTTTCCTGACAAAAGCGTAGAACGCCCAATGTGGAAGCGTATATTGGCTAAAAACGCATCAAGGAACGAGAGGACCATGAAGGAGAAAAACGTGAATCGGTGGGGAGCCGAGGCCGCAAACCGGGTGTGGGAGGAGACGTTCAATAACTGATCGTCCTGAGGACGAAGTGGTTAACAAGAAGACGCCTAGTCGTAGTGGTTGAAAAACAAGCAGCATGGCTACGAATTTAGTGAAGCGTAGCCTGGTCCAAGGTTGTAGACCGCTGAATGGCGTCTGCGTTGAAAGCGAAATGATCAGACGGCATTTGAATGCGACCGTGTCGAGCATCCAAGGACCACAGGGTAGAATGGTCACCAAGGCTATCCAAGTAAGGAGAATGGTCCGATGTAATGTTGTGAAGATTTACAAAGGCAGTTGCTGTTCCTTCGGAGGGACGGTTCATGCTAACGTCGGTTCAGTGTCATAGTGCTGGGACCGAGTTGCTGTGTGGTGAAATGAGCCAAGGGCAAGCAGCCCAGGTACGCGCACAACCTGGATGATAAGGGCGGCTCGGAGTAGAACGACCATTAGTTGCTGAGAAAGGCGAACGACCACAATGAAACTTTGAAAAAGAGCAGTGCCAACTTCTTCTTCTTCTTCTTTTTGGAAATGCTAAGGCGGAACTGCTGGGTGCAGAGGAAGAAGGGGAATCTCAGAAGCTATTGAGATCAATCGAAGGCGAGTCGCTTCTAATGTTAGACTGGCGTTCGTCGTGTAAAGGAGAGTAATTTGCGACGCTAGGATGGTGTTGGCCATGCGGAGACCATCAGATTCTACTGAGAGCAAGTGGGCCACAGTCCAAACGGTCGCAATGTTAAGGTCCAAGCTAGTGAGATCATCAGAAGATAACTGCAGCCCATGAAGAAGTGGTACTCACAGAGCTGTGGCTGAGGAGAACAATGACTCGGAAGCGGAGGTAGGTGAGGTTGAGAACACAGTGGCCTCGTGGTGAGAGAGTGAGGGGAAGACGACCTTGAGCTCTAGGACCGGTGAAGGAGCCGTGGAAGATGGCTGTACAGGACCAGTTGTCAAATGGGACAACTGAAAGAGACATGTGCAGATCAGATGGCGGTCAGAAGTGAGGCGTAGTACAGACCGTTGTGGTGCGTCCCAGTCTGTGCCAGGAGAGTGAAGCTGGTGAAAGTAGAGGTAGTCTGGTTGAAGGTAACGAACCACTTGTAGTTTGGGGTGTTTTTTGTTTGGAAGTGACGATTCGTTTTCTTGGAAGCGGTCGCTGGTGTAATAATGTGACCAGGTCGAGAGGCAGTGACAGTCGGAAAGAAGATCATGAAGTCAACGACGTTCACCCTAGTCGAAGATATGGCCGGGCCGAGGAATTCATCGAGGTAGCCAACTGAGCATTTGTGTGCGTGGTAGAAGCGAGGCGATCCCTGACTCGTTTGCGGGCCTTCTGAGCTGAGCGGACTCTGAACTGTTCTTGATAGACTTCAATCAAGGCCCAGTCCTCCTGTGTTATGGTCTCGCAAATGGTGCATGGACGTGTGCAGTAATCGTAGGATCTGTGCTTCTGACAAACCAAGTGAGGACTGAGGTGGAACTGCCCAGAATTAAAGCCTGGACATTTACACCGCTCGGGGCTTGGTGGTCGCAGAGGACCCGAGGAATTATTCATGCAGAAGTCGAAGTGCCGTCCAGAAAGGAAATGGTGAGGACAGGGTGGAGAAATGACCGCCAATATGGCGGGCTTGGAGGTGAATAACCTAAAAGATGAAAGACTCGTGAGTTAAGCTCTAAATAAAGCTGTGACAGCAGTATTCCACGAAGGATTATTAACCAAAGGCTAGGAGGAAAGGTGACCGATTAGGTGAAGCCTGCAATGATGATAGCGTAGTCGATGTGCGAGGTTTGTTCTCGGATCCTGGTCGGAGGACGATCCCAGAGGCCCGCGTAAGAGAGAGCGGTCTAATGGAGGCCTCGACTGCCCCCTCCCCTCTTCTTTTTCCTGCCTGTCCTCCAGGAAGAGGAACGGTGAACTTAACGACCGTGAATAGTCTATGTAGGTAGCAGGGCTGTGAAGAAACAACGAAGTGGTCGTGTTGGAGCAGGAATCTGTTGACAGATGTGTAGGTGACCGAGCGGCTTATGGCAATGGTTACAGCCAGGGAAACTCCAAGAAAAGGAGCTGCCAAACTGACAACTGCAGATGGTAGGTAAAGCAGGATGAAAATAAGCGAGGTGGCGGGTGTTGAACGACGACCGTCAAGTGGCTTAAGGGAGCAGAAACCTAAGTGATCTGCCAAGCACAACACCAAAAGGCAGGTACAGACTGCCAAGGCGCATTGTTGGATGCCAGCTGGGATGAAGCCCTTTCCAAGTAGCGGCGTAGTTGAAGGCCTCATTGACGACCAGTGATGGTGATTAGCGGTCGCCAGCAGTTCTAGTAAGAAACTAGTAGGGCGACCATCAACTGGAAAGACCTGCCCAAGGCGTCAAGGCGCTGCAGGATACAGAACACTGTGAAGGGTCGTCAGGCAAGGTAGTTGTGATGAAAAGCAGCGGTCGTGTTATAAGTGCGAATTGAATGAATGTCCAATGTCAAAAACTCTGTTTTTTTCATAGGGCAGGAGATGGTACGGCAGTGTGTACGGCCACCTCTGGCAATCAAAAGAGTGAACGCAGTCAACAAACTGCGGTTGTTGATCGACGAACCAACAAACAGCAGCGGTCATCCGATGAGACTGAATTGAAGGGACGTTTAAGGTGAAAACCCTGGTTCATCAGCAGGATAGGAGACATTGTGGCAGCCGAAATACTGCGGTCGGTACCAACGAACCAAGTGGTAGCTGTAGGTTACGACGAAAGCAGCAGTCGTCCCGTAAGATTGAAGTGAAGTGACATCCAAAGCGAAAACCACGGTTCGCCCGCAGGACAGAAGTCAGCCGAAATACTGCGGTTGACGAACCAAGGGAGTACTCTTCTCCTGGTTAGGAGCCGCACTGAGTTTACTGTGGACACAGGGTCGTCCTTTACAACAGAGGCTGGTGAGGAAAGAGGACCGAGGGCAGACGGCAACGAGGGCTGCGACTTGAGCGGTTGGTAAGATGAGTGCTGTAAGAGACCAATCTGGCAGAGTAAGAGGACGGGTCGGCTGTAGATGAAGCAGTGAGGGTCGTCTTCTCTATTGAAGAGACGGTGTTGAGGGTCGAACCTGAACACATGGGACAGAGGACGTAGCCGTCGTTTCGAGTTCTACCCCCTTGGTCACTGAAGACCTGATGCTAGGAGGATCGCAGACAAGGCAGATAATGCATGGTGGAAATACGTCCACTATATTCTCAGATAACGAGGGTTGTTGTATCTACTCGGACCAGCACCTCTCTTGATGTGCCTTTGGCACAAGGCATCGTAAAATAGACGAGAAAGAAGGGACAGCAGTAGCTTGGACCACCGTTTTTTAACCTCTCACTCAAAGTTCATGATGCCCAGTTAGGTGCTTAAGATGAACCAAAAAGAAAGGAGAGTCGTAAGTAGGCCTAAGCCTTAGGCGACCGCTGGAAGAAAACGCCAGACAAGAGTCACGCTAATCGGTAGGTGGCTATGGTCGCACCGGTGTGCCGTTTCAACAAACGGAAGGATAGGGTCGGTGGACCTTAGTGGCCACAGAGGCGTGATGGAAGGAGAAGAAGTCGCAAGTAGGTCTAAGCCTCAAAAGCGACCCACTCCAATGAAGACCGAAGTTCAGAAGGAATCCACAATGGTTGGAAAGCGGGGAAGACCAGCCCAGAGAAAAGAGATGAAGCATTGTCTTGAGCCTACGCTTTTATAGGAGGGCTGCGTTCACGCATGTGCAGTGGGACAAGCTACAACAACTTTCTCCTTGGGGAGATTGCATTATAGAGGGAATGCTATAAATTATAGATAATGTTTATTATCGGCATATAAAAAACTGTTTTGAGTACTTATGTTTGCAAGATATAAACTTGCAAAATTTAACCTCCGCAAAACATGGCATACTCGTAAGAAAAGAAAAACAGGACGGACATTGGCAATACTGTACTATACTCGGGTGAGACAGAATGACTTCGACGTCATCATTGAGTGTTTAGTTGTGGCAAATTGTTTGTGTTTCGTGTCTGCATGGCACACTTTGGTGTTACCAATACATCCAGAAAAATTTGTAAAATGAAACCTTAGCTACTGGTTGTCGTTTTATGCATTTCACAATTTGGTTCGTTTTCCTCTTCCCTTGATATAATTTATGACGATTTGCATATATTTATGTAATCTTTTGTTCAGCCTTTGTATTTATTTGTATTCGTTCTCTATTGCCTATGGTCGCAAGCATTCTTCGTGGAATGCGACCTTAATAACGCATCATCTTATAGCAGTGAAGGATGGGCAAATCGATAAAGGCGTTATGTTAGTAATCTGGGGACGGAATGGGTTGATAGTTCAAATTGGGGTCATGCCACTCAGACTAAATGTAAATGCGTAAAGATGGCTTACTGTACTACGTCATTTCTAGTATACGATTTTTGCTGTTTGGCTTGTTTACTAATTTCTTTTACATGATTGGGTATGATTCTGTTATCATCCATGAACTATTCCTGGCGTACTTTACGATGGTTTTTGTGAGTAGCCCTTTCGACCAAATCCTAACACTGTCCAATGTGAAAACACACACTTCATTGGGATGGAGTCATGTTGAAAAAGATCAAGTTGGATCTGTAACCCAATCCGTAGAAATGATGATTTTTCTAATTTCTAAGCCGCTGCAGCACTTCTTCCTCAGCAATTTAAGAAGCGCAGTAGCAGCTTCAAAAGTATCAAAAATCGTCGTTTTAGAGTGGGCGACAATCAGGGTTGGATTAAGGTTACTCGAGGCCCTGGACAAAATTCTTGAGGGGCCCCGTCTCCTTCCCATAGTTCTCTTCCATGTTAAATCGGTGTAAAATCGGTTATCCAATGGAAATCAAATGTTTTTTTTGCAAATAAGGTTAATAATTGAACTACCCGACAGAAAATGGTTAAAGGATTAATCAGTGTGATGAAAATAAAAGAAGAGGGTTAAGCAGGCATATTATTGCATTTTTTTTTTTTTTTTTGTGGTGGGCGATTTTTTTTTAGTTGCAGTTGGCGGAGTGACGTTCTAGAGTTGCTATCATTTCGTATCCTTTGTGCTCGAAGTATCATCACTGGTAGGAAAAAGAGTAGGATGGGATAACATGTTTCTAGCTTACCAACCAAGCACAACTTGTAAATTTTATGGTAGATGATTGGAGTAATCTTTATTTTTACCTTTTTTATTTTTGTTGAGCCTTTTTTTTTTCTTTACCTTCAGCAGGGTCGGGGGCCCCTTGGAAATTCGGGGCCAGGGACAAATGTCCCTAATGTCCCTGCCTTAATCCGGCCCTGGCGACAATTTGACTTCATCCTTTTCAAAACTGTCCAACCACACACAATTTTAGCCTCGATAGCTCTAATTGAATGAAGAGCTTTCAACGCCCCATACTTTAGGGCCAAAGATGAATTTGTTTACGAGTCTTAAATGAGAAAAAACAAGTGAAAATCTTGCATGTGGTGGAGTGTAAGTGAAAATCCTTTACTTCTAACCAGAATCAGAAGCTTAAAGGAACTACTTTTTTTCTTTATGACAAATGCCCCGTGCATATTTATTTTCAGACATCGTAACTAGGGCTTATTTCAAAAATAATCCGTGGTTTCAATGTTTGAAGTGCTATCTCTCTGACGGGCACACAAATTTTGTGAAGTCAATGCAAGGCAAAGTGTCTTCTCATTCGTCTAATGTGTGAGGCTTAAATTCGTGTCGATTAAATACAACATTCGTTCTTACTTACTTTCAAATGCTTACCTGTGTTTTCTCATCTTTCTTTGGCTGGAGCGAACTACCCAAAATATTCTGGCATAACAACCAACAATTACGATGCAGGGAAGTAGAAAACCGAAGACAAACAAGAAGGATTTAGGTGATTTGCCATTTACTTCGACAATGGAGCAGTTAAGTATGTTGCAGTCATAAGCAAATTTACCTGTAAGCAAACAACATAATCCACAGATTTCATTGAATGAAATGACGGCTAGATGGATTTAAACGTAAACTTAAACAAAATACACAACCAAAGCCAAGCTTGTATGGTTGGATGAGCAGAGACAGTTTACTGCTTGGCAGAAAGTGTGTTTTGTCATAGTCTGACTTCCAGCCATTAACAGATATGGCTTCAACAACATTATGAGGAAGCCTGTTCCAGTGGTCAATCACACGATATGAAAAGTGCTTCCCGACATTGGTGTTCACATGTGTGTATTGCAACTTGAGGCTGTGTTCACGAGTGCCAACAGGGGGGGCCAAGGTGAAGTACCCTTTAGCCTCGGTGCGATCAATTCCACTCGGAAGTCGAGGCAGAAAGTTCCACTCGGTATTAAAATATGACCAGTAACAGCCACATGTAGACGTAGAGTGTGGGACCTTGAATGACTTAATTGCACTGTAGGTGGCTTTTCTGTACGGTCAATTAATCAAGATCTACCACCAACCAAGCGTCAAGTTACTGGTTCTAAAATCGTAATGTAAAGTAATAACAAAGCAAACAGTTAGGGGCTTCGCTATAAGCCACTCTTTACCTTGTGGATTATTGTTTATTTATGTGAAGTCGCTCGTTTTACACATACAGCTAGCTGTCGGAGAATGATTAAACTCTGTTATAATCGAGGATTTCATAGTTCAGTGTGACAACACAGTTGGCATGTTAACAGGTTATACACTAGAGTGCTGAACTCGAGAGTGTATACTTAAAATTGAGTTTAGCTGGAATCTACACTGTCTTATAGGCTCTCTCCGTCCCGCGATAACTTCAGCCATTAAACAAGATGGTAATCTGAATATTTGCATTTTACTATCGTACTTCGATGGTCCAGCGTACCAGTTCTATGATTTAACAGTTTGCTGCTACAGAGGCTACTAGTGATGTTTAGAGGTTGATTCTATGCAATTAAAACACAGTAAGCAAACGTGTATAGGTTGTGCTGTCGTATGTTAAGATTGCTTTCATTAAACCAATACCTGCGATTGCTAGAAGTTTCTAGAGGTTCAACCCCTAGAGCTAGCTCTATATCCTGGTAGAAAAGATTTTTTTCATTTGAGCTTTTCCCCACCCAAAACACCTTGCATTTTGTGAATTAGTTATCCTCCAGTATCAAACTTCTCATATCGCTTATAAATGTTCACAAAATCCACAGGAGCTTGGCACAAAATAGGAGCGGCCAGAAAAAAAAACTGCGAGCGTCAATACCATCAATATTACATAGAATATTACATACAATAATAATATCAATATTACCAGGAGCCTATAGAAACAAAGCATGTATAGGCTCCTGCTACTACTTATTATTGTTACGATATAAAATTGTTGGTAGTGACGCTCGCGGGGTTGTTTATTTCCTGGCCGCTCCTATTTTGTGCCAACCCCCTGTGATAATCGGCTGATCATGCTTCACATTTCAATAAATTCTATCCTTAGGCGTGAAAACAGGAGAAACTATCGCTATGCTGGTTAAAGATATAGAAATATTTTTTTGCTTGCTCTATACTACAGTCCACCCTGATAGAAAAATATTTTTTCAACTGGATTTTCCTCGCCTCCAAAGCACCTTGCATTTTGTGAATTAGTTATCCTCCAGTATCAAACTGTTTACATACTGCCAGGAGCCAATGAAACAAGCCTCCGTCCTGATATTGCTTTTAAATAATTATCCACAGAATCAGCCGATCGTGCTTCATTTAATAAAATCTTTGCTAATGCATGAAAACGGGAGAAACTATTGCTGTTAAAGGCAGAGAAATATTTTCTCTTCAAATATGCAGAAACTTCAAACATTCGCTGCTATCCTTTCATCACAAACCGTTTTATTTTTTTAGAGAATCGGTCATCGAATGCTTTTGTAATCACGTGCATTTTAACGAATTAAAAAAAATTGGTTAACGAGATTAAATGGCATGATAAAATATCCATTTTGAGAAACAAAAACCCTCGCCATTAAAAAATATAAAATCATCATTAGCTTAATTTGCTCGTCAATTTTAGGCTTATTTCATCAACCTCATGAAAAGGTGAACCACCCAAGCTAGAGGTCATGTTCCAAATTAAAGTCATTATTTTGGGACAAAAAGTAGGCTGAGTAGCATGGAGTGGTACACGAATTCGTGCATTTTTAGAAACTCTTACAGGGAATTGAAACCATGCAATCGTGTTGGACATAAAATGCGTCATTTTGGGACAAGTATAAACCAAGTCTCGTACGGTATTTTACTCAAGACTAGAAATGCAGAGTATTACCAGTAATACACTTATGATATTGAGGAGTGGGGAGTTGAGTTAATTTAGAGAAGTAGGCCTACTGTAATCCCTTTTGGGATTTTCGACCCTATACAAAATTATAGTAACAATAAAAACTTAGAAACTACATCACATTATAGTTAACCATTTTAACACCATCAATAAATCACACAAGCAAGTTATTAACAGGCGGTTACATGAAAGCTAACACTTCGTGGTGCCCCTTGCTATTACGTGTAATGTGGTGCACTTGGCTAATAGGTGACAATACAGAAGCTGAGCGCACGGCGCCAGGTAGGGAGCGTGCTCAACTGCTTAACCGGTCGGAACCGCGTTCTCCATACGGCCTGTTACCATTTATACAATTCCCGCTGGGAGTCTTCTTCAGACGCATTTAATATTAACTGAACAAAAAACGGCTTTGCCGTTTAGAAAAAAGGATTAGAGCTCGTGTGCCCATACTCACAGCTGTCAAGGAACACGAATAAAAACGGATAGAGTTCACTCGAACGCAACGAACTATAATTTGAACTCCAATTCCAGGTAACAAGGATACGTTTTACTCAATGGTTATGTCAGAAAGTGAACACTGTATTTGAAATGTTTAATGTTTGTGCATGTGCATGCACTTAATTTGTGTATTATACTGGCTTTTTCCAAATTTGTCTGCGTTTTACATTTTAAGTCTGATTCGTGTGAGTGGCTATATGTGCATTTTGTGTGTAGGCTGGCATGTGACAATCCTTGTTCCCTGGAACTGGAGTTCAAATTATAGTTCGTTGCATTCGAGTGAACTCTAATCCGTTTTTATTCGTGTTCCTTGTCAGCTGTGAATATAGGCATACGAGCTCTAATCCTTTTTTCTAAACGGCAAAGCCGTTTTTTGTTCAGTTAATTTGTTGGCTTTTTTCTCTTCATTTTTATTATAATAGCTACGGTCTGGTCGGATCTGGTGCGAGATCTCCAGTGTTTGGGTCCACCCTAACAAGTTGGACCACGACTAGCTCAGGGTGATACAAGCAAACACTTGCCTAATATATGATGAACACTACATAGTCAGAGGATGCAACAGTCTCGAGCAAAAAAAATTAACCTTGACTTATCTGTTAGGCATTACTTAATTTGGGAATACGTCAGCGAACCGAACAAAAACTGTGTTAAGGAAAACCATGGAAAAACACATTTTAATTTTGGCTGAACTGCAACTTGGTGACAAGGGCGTATCCAAGGGATGCAAGGGGGCTACGGCCCCCTCCAAGGCTAATAAACTCGGGAGAAATGCCAAAATTGTTGAAAAAAAAAACACAATAAAATTACGACACAAATGCACAAAAATATAGAAAAATCATTGTGCTCCAAGACATCGTTCTGGGACTGCCCTGGATTGGTGAGAAATAAAACTCTGCCTTTTTCTTTGGAAAATAAAGTACAAATTGCAAATAATTTGATGGCGAGGAATAAAAAGCTGTTGCCTATAAATTGCAAGAGTGTAAAAGTGAAGGAGCGCATTTTTTGCTACGAGTTGGACATTTTGTACAACAGTAATATGCTGAGTCCTTATTATTATGAAACAAAACCAGTAAATTTAAGAACTGTGAATCTGTGACAATAAGGCGAGTTGAAGTGAAGTAAAGTTGGAAATTTGAAGTTTTCAATTTGAAATACCACTTCCACGAAAAAAAAAAAATCTCCGACGCAGCTTATCCCAAGATTTGACCTGGCTAACTAGATCCAGCACCGACAGGAATAACGGGTTGTGAAGGAACGAAACTTTTTTTTTTCAACACTGCGATGAATGTTGTGGGCTAAAAATGGGTAACAGCGACCCTGTTTTGCCTCCCTCAAATACTGCGAAACTTGAACTTGCGTAATGCACGAAAGAGAGCGATAACTGAAGAAAGTAGAAATACTGTCTTGGTTGTAGAAACAGGAAGGGATATAAACGATTCTTGAGGTGAAAACAAGGACATTTTTCAACCAGAATTTTCTCGAAAAGCCTATCTTCCCCCAAGTTTATGACGTTCAGGTATAGAAGAGGAGCGAGGAGATAACCAAATTGTTGCTGACTTCTGGAACTGGGCAGATTCCTATCCAATGCCTAATGATTTTGGGGAAATCTTTTGAACAGATAGCAAACGGTTTCAAGAATCAAAACCGAATTGGAGGAAATGATGCTGATCAACCTCGTAATGTCGAAAAGCAGTACGAGAACGAGCGGCGGCCATTACAGTACACACCGTCCACCACCACCAGTTACCAAACACGTGCTGCTGAAGCTGGCGAGTCGTCACGGCGTCTTTTTTCTCTCTATCCATGAGCCAACACAGACCGAGTGGACACAGCACGCAGTGGCCGTGTCAGATGGACGCAGCCAGTCGACAAGGAATCAGATGTGGACATATGGAGGAATGAACAACCTCATCATGAAAACAGATTGCCTCCAAGCAGGGTTACGGACCGAGAGTGGAAATACTCACAGTCAGGTTGGCCCTTCCTATGTGACTGGGAATCGAAACCAGAATCGTAGGCATGACTTTTCAGGAGACAGGCTACCACAGGATCCCTTTCAAGGATTTGGTGTGAAGCTAGCAAAGGTCGCCATGCCTACTTACACTAGACACAGCGCCGAAAAGTCACTGAGTTTTTGGAGGCACTGTTAATACGCAGTTTAGTCCTAAACCTGCCAGAAACTTATGTAATGAAACTTGTGTTATTTTCCTTGCCCTACAAGATGAGGCGGAACGACGGATGCACTTTCTGGGACCTTTTTGGGACTGGGACATCTTCGAACATGAATTTAATTTGCAGTTCAAAGGCCCAAATTATGAGGAAGATTTAGAGCGTGAACTCGAGAATAGGACGCAATTCTACGACGAATCTTATCCAAATTATGCCCCGGCATTCTACATATATTATGCCCACTTTGTAGCAGGATTGACCCTGGAATAAATGATTTATTTCAGATGTGCTTGAAAGACTGGGAAAAGCAGTATTAACAGTAAATCTGAAAAGGGTACATTTTCGTGCCAAGGAGACTTTTTACTAGGGGCACATAATCCGTCCCCAAGAGTTGTTACCAGGGCCCGAAAAGGTTGGATAAGCGTTTCGATATTTCCTCAAACGCATCCATTTCCAATTTTGGAGTTGTGATTTTCCAGAATGTCGAAGGACGTGGTCTTGTGCCAATTGCATTTGCAGCTAGGAGACTGACCAAATGTGAGAAAAAAGTAGTGTTTCGGAGCGTGAAATGGATGCCGTATTGGTTGCCATTCAAAACTTCGGACCTTACATTGAAAACGCACATTCCTCCTTGAAACCGGCCACTTGGCTCTCTCATTCTTGAAGTCCTTAAAACAGCCTTCAGAGAGACTGGTCAGATCAATTCTTGACATTCAAGGAATGGACTTTAAACTCCAGAATGTAAAAGTCCAACTCTACTGGCTTATTGTAAGGTGGAACAAGAAAAAGTAACTGAGATACGCAGGGCATAGAAATATTGGATTTATGTTTCGTTTTGTTCTTGGTTGACGTTCACTTTTAGGAAAGGCTTGTTTACTGCATAAGGGTGGGTTTTACGCAACGACTCGCCTTTGCATTCTCGCAGCTTTTAGTCGCAATGAATTTAATCGCAGAATTTAAACGCAGAATTTAATCGCAATGCGGCAAAGGTGTCGCTACCATGGTAACAACGCTCTCTGGGTTAGCTATATCGGACATCGTTTGAGTAAATACAAGCAGTCTTATAATCCGCGACGATAAGATAAAGAATTCCCCATGACTAAACGTTTTCCAGGCCGGTTCTGAACTAAAATTATTCACTATTTTCGTTATGAGCCGGGAGATCTCAAACCGCCGCCATGTTGGAATTTCAAAGGATTTCTAGCTTCTAGCAGCGAGAAGGCAAATGCGAGTCGCTGCGTAAATGCGCCCTAAATCATTACTTGACTTAGCTGAAAGAACACAACATGAAACCTTGGCTAAATCAAAAAGTATACATTTGTATTTTTATCTGTAACTATTTTTACTTCTGGATCTAAATGATCTGTCAGTACAAGAATATGGTGCAGTTTGAATGGAATTGCACTATCTTAATTATGTGTTAAGTGATGTGTATTTCCTCTACCTCTGTCACAGTGCTTCAGTCGGCTGCACTGGATTGTTCATTGCACGAATGGCAGTCCATTTGCAGCAAAAAGGAAGGAAGTTGGTGTATCGAATTTAGCCAGTTACGAGCATTCTGCAAAGGCAAGCCGAAAATAGTGTTAAGTAGAACTGTTGTAATTGGGAGAAAATTCAGCGAAACAATCCCCTGTTGTAAAGTAAACCAAAAAGTAAACCATGTGTGTTTACTTCTGTTAACTTTTAATTCCTTAATTAGTGCTGTGATATCGTAGGGTGTTGTTTGAAAGGCACACAATTCTTGAAAATGACGTGACTTTTACGTAATCATTGACCATATCATGTGCTCATACATGACCAGCAATTGCGTCAAATCTATACCACGCGCCATGGCTGTTTGCTGTGACGTGCATATCACGTGACTGGGCTAGTCCAATCAGACGGCCAAACAGCCGTTGTTCTCGTTCGTCATTGGCTAACTCATGGTGACGTCACGGTAAACAGCCATTGCGCATGGTTTTCGTCATTTACGAGGTCCGCAAGAGATGATCATCATGGGCCTGATAAAGCTACCTCCAAAGAGAATGAAGAGTTAAACGGAAAATTTCGTGTCAGTTTTATGGCATGTCTGAGAAAAGAATGATAACCTAATTAGGCTAATGACTTTCATAAAAACGAAGAAACTAAATTGGCCTTGGGGATCAGCGCAATAGCAGTGAGGGTTCTTCTTTATGTCCCCAAAACAAAAAAAATAAGTTAGTTAAGATGCACGTTACAAATTTTGGCACAAGTACTCACCCCATTTTCCTAGCAAAGTCGGAAACACCAGAAGGAAGGAGAAAAGCCAAAGTCCAGCGATCATGACGGAAATGTATCTCTTGCGGTAGATTCTTTGGTATCTATTTGGGTGGACAATGAGGACGTATCGGTTGATTGTGATTGCCACGATGGATAAGAGAGATACACCCACATTGGCATACTGGAGGAAAGGAAAGACGATACAAAGAGTGGCCGAGTGGATCCAGCCATGGTGAAGGAATCGGGAAGCAGTGAATGGAAGGTTGAAAGCACAGAAGAAGAAATCGGCTACGCTGAGACTGAAATTGAAACAAAGAGAAACGTAAATAATTTTTTTTAAGTACTAAACTTAATACAGGGTTTGACATTGGTATCGGTTGATAAAACAGGTAGCATATAACATAAGTTATTAACACAAGATAGAGCATACAGTTAGCCCTAAAAGAGTTCGTAGATTTTCAGCCCAGTGACCTTTTTGGGCTTTTGTACAGCCGAAACGGCTGAGAAGACTATGGCAACAACTTTGTCCGTTCATATACCACCTTTTTCAACTCCAGAACGGTACCAGAGAGAGACAAACTGTTTTCACCACTAGATTCTGCAACCAAAAATTAAAAAATTGTTGCGTCCTAATAGTTAATAGGCTTTCTCGACGTAACTCAATGAAATAATATTTCATTGTCACATTTAACCACTGTAGGATGACACACAAACGTAATAACAAAAGGATTTCGTTAACGACAAACATTAACTGTATTGAAATAGTCTCGACACCGTGTTGCATGGATGAATAGCCTACTCTCGAGCCAAATTCTCCGTTAGCTGCTACTTACGAAATTAAAATGGGAGTTAAAAATTAGGCCTAAAAGCTGGCAGTTGCGCCTTAAATCTGAGTTCTGCCTAAAAGCTAACACATTTTTAACGGGCATTTATGATGGTTACTGTTTTTAGGTTCATAATAAAGATCGCCTTGACAGTGCGTTATTGAGGTGTGCGCCTCAACATTTTCAGAAGCAGCAGAAGTGGACAGAAGACTGGTTGCAATTAGGTAGTCGCTGCAGCTGCTTGTTTTCCAAAGTCCATCGTTAGGGGTGAGCATCAAACTGGCGTCCACTTTGTTTACAGCCTGGACCCTGACCAGTGGGTTGCTACTGCTCATGATTTCCGGGGTTCCCGACCCTCACAAAGCTGCACATGGGAGTTGCACATAGGACTTTAAATGAATCATCCATGCTTCTTCTAGGGTTAAACACAGCCTAGGGTTTTTTGCTTCTCACGAAAATTTTGATTTTGGCGCATAATAATTATACTGTCAGTTTGCTATTAAAACAAAACACGTCTAGAAAGGGCCAAAGCCACTAAGAACCAGCCTTTAAAAAAAAGTTTTTCGAGCCGAGAAGAGCAAAGAGAAACACAAAGTTGCTAATTGGAAAATGCGGAAAAAATTCGTCACAGAAGAACAGAGGAATCAAAACTGTTGAATCAAATCTTCCATAACTTCAAATAACATCCAGTTGGACTCTGAATTTCTCTTACCACAATATCATTAATTAAATAAAACGTTCGAATCTTTCACAGATCTTCTAAAGTAAATACAATTAAAAAAAAAATAAGTCGTCCTCGAATTCTGATGAAGAATCTGGATAGAAGTGGACAATTTTATTTAATGTGGATAGAAGTGGACAAT
>JAHWFP010133264.1:100191-111770 GCA_023313725.1 Lithobius niger
TGGACAATGTTATTTAATCTGGATAGAAGTGGACAATGTTATTTAATAAAGTGCACGTAATAAGGGACTCTATATTTCCCTTAAAGAGTCCAAGTGAGGATTGTTTAAATGCTACACTCCTCACTTCGTTGTGGCAGAATCTCGTATCGAGGTCACTACTCAACATCTGCCCATGCCATTCGTATGTCACCCAACTTTCCCTGATCAAGCAGACGCACATACTTGACAAGAAAAAAATTGCTGGCCGTGTCAGTATGGCTCAGTGGTAGGACCTCGGCCTTTGATTTCAAAGGTCGTGGGTTCGATTCCCTGTTTTGGCAGTCTGACATTTATGTCCAAAAGGCAACGTAAATAGGTTTGCATCCGTATTTATTTGGCCCATCTAGAGCCCATTGGCTTTCCGTCTTGTTTAATTCATATTTGCCAAGGACAACTTAATTCACGACGTAATACCATGTCTTCAATGAAACAGCAATTGACTATCGATGATTTTCCATACCCAGTTAAATATTTGCTTCATTATGTGCATAAGCTGAAAGACAGCCGATGGAAAAGTCTATTTGACGGAACGTACAAACGGACGAACGCACAATTTAGGGTGTCAAACCCACCCGAGGGCAGGTAAATTCCATAAAATATGCACACCTCGCACTACACACCCCCCCTACGGAAACCGGAAGTGACGTCATTTTCCAAGATGACGTCACTTCCGCTTGCAAGATGACGTCTAGAAGTAGCAAGATGACGCCCATGGAAACCAGAAGTGACGTCATTTTCCAAGATGGCAGCGTTCATGGAAACCGGAAGTGACGTCAATTTCCAAGATGGCGGTGCCCATGGGAACCGGAAGTGACGTCATTTTCCAAGATTGTGGCGTCCATGGGAACCGGAAGTGACGTCATAGCCCCGCACACCTCCGTGACATCGATATGGACGAGGGTGGGAAATCACATTTTGTCGATCTGGACGAGGGGTTTTTTCGGATTTGGAAGGGTCCGACAACGAACCATCCGACGACGAGTCACCCGACGACACGAACCATCCAACGACGAGTAACCCGACGACGAACCATCCGTCGAAGAGTCACCCGATGATGAACCATCCGATAACGAAACATCTGATGACAAAACATTCGACGATGGTGTCGATGAACCATCCATCGACGAAGCATCCGTCGACGAAGCAAATGACGACGAACCATCTGACGACGAAACTTCTGACGACGACTTGCCCGGCGATGACCCATCCAACGACAAGTCGCCCGACAATCAGACCATGTAAATTCTACCGAATTCCATGTAAAATTTACGTTCACTTCCAACCAAAACCATGAAAATTCTACCTCATCAGACCATGTAAATTCTACCAAACTCCACACCAACAATTAGACCATGTAAATTCTACCAAATTTCATGTAAAATCAATTTTCACTTCCAACCCAAACCATGTAAATTCAACCCCCATCAGACCATGTAAATTCTACCAAACTCCACGTAAAATCTACGTTCACCCGAGGACTCGGCCTCTACACCTCACGTCACACCGAATCATCGGAAATGACATCAACCCCACTTTGCGAATGCCCAACCTCATCATAATATAGCACCACCTCATCCTCGTGGCAATACTCTACAGATCCTCTCCATCACACGAGCTCTCGTCCTCCAACCAGTTTTCAAGATTGAATGTTTGCTACTTGTTCGTTGATAGTGATGCGAAAAAATGATGAAGCGCACAAGAGTCTCAACCTTTCCACCATTTCGTTCGATTCGGTATAATCTTCCGACGTAGCTTCCGACTCAGATCCACCAGCCCACGATTTGACGTATTCTTCTTCATCCATTACATCGGGTTCTTTACGGAGACTCGAACCACTTTTCTCCTTCATATCCTCCCAAATTGGTCTGATAATGTTTACGTACTTGAATCCATGGTTTGATTTCGGCATTCCTGGATCGTTGTTGCAGTATATGATATTACTGTCTTACAGAATCAAAGCGTATGAAGTCAAGACTTCGGGCTTGTACGTTTCGTAATGCGCGTCTTTTTGAGTTAGCAAACTCCACAGCTGATTCCGTCCACGGTACTGCTTTCCTGCCAACAATATGTCGTTGTCGATTATTTTCACGGTTTCATTCCCAGTCGTGAGATCTCCAGTATCCATATTGTACCGTAGTCCAAACACGTAATCGTTATCTTTTGATGTATGGAAAAATTTGTGCAAATAATAATTTGGTAAATCACCCAACTTTTGTCCCTTGAAAAGCCCCTCCAATAACTGAAACGAGCAACGATGAGCTGAAACCCGTCTTTTTGGTTTAGAAGCTGTATAGACTAATGGAGAGCTGGTGGGAGTAGTTATGTAGGTCGATTCAGATCCATCGTGAGTGCATGGAACAGGGTGTCTTTTCCCTTCATCGTTCGAGGACTGCGTGTCACTTTGTTCATTCGCTTCCTTCACGTCATCATCACTCTCCTCCCCGTATTTACATTTTTTATTCGTGGGTTCCCCTCCATCTTTGTCCCGCTCACCATTCTCAACGGATTTAGCGAAACTTTTTAACGGTCCAATGAGCGGTTTAAACAGTTCTTGAAGATATTCTCCATCGGATTGGTTGTCTTTTTTCGTAGCCGCACAATTTTTTATCATTTCCTTTTTAAGATCACCACAATTACATTTATTCTCCATATTTTGTCTTACGTTAGTAACCTGAGGTCCTCTTTTTTTCTTATGTTCAAAGGGAAGGTTTCTCGTTGTATATAGTTTCAATTCGAATATATTCCACGTATTAAAAAGTAGGTAGATCGACCTCGCGGGAAACGTGCAAACATGATTTAGGACCATGGTGAGAACGTCCAAACATTAACATGAATCGTATCTAAACGTTTTTTTTTTATATGTTTAGTTGTTCCCCTCACGTTCTACATTCATTTATTGTACGTTTAAGAATATGTTTAACGATCGGGTTGTGGGTTGGTACGATGAGGACACGTTCTACCAGATGAGGTTGGATTAATGATGATGTGTGCCTCAAGTTTACGAGAAATTATGTTGAATTTACCCCCAGGAAAGCACGAAACCCTCTGTCGGTGCGAGGTCGCGCGTTCTCAAAATGGGGGTTGGTGTCATTTCCAACGAATCGGTGCAACGTTGAGTCCTCGGTGAACGTAGATTTTACGTGGAATTTGGTAGTTTTTATATGGTCTGATGGGGTAGAATTTACATGGTTTGAGGTTAAAGTAAACGTAGATTTTACATGGAATTTGGTAGAATTTAATGGTCTGATTGTCGGGTGACTCGTCATCGGATGGTTTATCGTCAGATGGTTCGTCACCAGATGTTTCGTAAGTGAGTCCTCGGTGAATGTAGATTTTACGTGGAATTTGGTAGAATTTACATGGTCTGATTGTCGGGTGACTCGTCGTTGGATGGTCCGTCGTCGGATGTTTCGTCGACAGATGGTTCGTCATTGGATGTTTTGTCGATGGAGGGTTCGTCGTCGGGAGAATCGTCATTGGATGAGTCGTCGTCAGAAGTTTCGTCGTTGGATGGTTCGTCGTCAGATGCTTTCATTCGTCGACGAATGGTTCGTCATCGGATGGTTCATCGTCGGGTGACTAGTCGACGGATGGTTCGTTGTCGAACCCTTCCAAATCCGAAAAACCTCCTCGTCCAGATCGACAAAATGTGATTTCCCACCCTCGTCCATATCAATGTCACAGAGGTGGGCGGGGCTATGACGTCACTTCCGGTTCCCATGGACGCCACCATCTTGGAAAATGATGTCACTACCGGTTTCCATGGATGCCACCATCTTGGAAAATGATGTCACTTCCGGTTTCCATGGGCGCTGCCATCTTGGAAAATGACGTCACTTCCGGTTTCACATTTTGTGGAATTTACCTGCCCTCGGGTGGTTGTGACACCCTAAGTTGTGCGTTCGTCCGTCCGTCCGTTCCGTCAAATAGACTTTTTCCCTATTAACGAGTAAGCCTAACCAATGGTGAATGAACACAAAAGTGCCTTCACTTTACTTAAGGGTTAATTTACTTGTATTTTAATCAAAAGTTTCATTGAAATTTGGTAGTTCCATGCCTAACCATTATGTTGAATCTAATGTTAAGCAATATTGTTTAATAAGGTTTGCGAAATGAATTGTGTTATTAATATAGGTGTTTTGAATTACATCCCAAAGTACGAATTCTGCAGTAGACTGTTGATTCCTACTGCTAACTATTTGTTTCATACATTTGGTTGTGA
Source organism: Lithobius niger (assembly GCA_023313725.1). Classification (NCBI taxonomy): domain Eukaryota; kingdom Metazoa; phylum Arthropoda; class Chilopoda; order Lithobiomorpha; family Lithobiidae; genus Lithobius; species Lithobius niger. The sequence goes on from JAHWFP010133264.1 coordinate 104,453, forward strand.
ATATTTTTGGTCTGGATTTTTATATGTAACTATCAGCTGCAAACCTGTAGTACACCTTAACAAAATCAGTCCGAGAGGCAGTGATGGTCGCCACCACCTTCACAGCATGACCGATACCTTGGTCACTTGTAACATCTCAATAGGCTTTTCGATCAGCGTCCTTTGGGTAAGGATGTTGATCGACAAACTATGATCACAGAGATGAGAACAAGCATACCACGAGAAAAATAGACGCCGCCAACAATGCTGACAACGGTCGCAACTTTTTACTCATTTCGCCTCTCACGCCACATCCGTGACAGTCCCAAGCCAAGGATGGGCAAACCGATACCATCAAATCTGAACTCCTTCCAGTACTTCACTATCCGAGATCAATAGCTGTATGGGATTCAACATGGGAGTAGGCGGACTAGCCACTGTTAGCTACGTAGCCAATTTCGAACGTGAGTTAGGATCAAATTCTGAATTAATTTAAAGTTGCTTCTAAATGGGTGAATTTTCAGGTTTCAACATGCTCTTTGAGTGGCTCCCATTTTGCTAACTCATGTTATTATTTTGCCAACTGGTTTTAAAAAATGACAGTAGTGCTGCCAGTCAATTACTTTTGACTGGCTCCGAGAAACCCAGCTAGGGAGTCTGGAGGAACTAGAAGATACAGCATGTTACACTATTTTAGTGCCAGTTTCTGGCCTCCAGCGAGCACAGAAGCAACAAATTGTCAAGGAAATTTTGAGGATTTTTTATTTGTTCTTTTAGGATAATATGTTTCGCAAAAATTTAATTGTGACTAAATCATTTTTTTTCCAGATTTTTTTTTGCCAAATTAAATTAAACCGAGTTTAGTTTAAATTTATATAAACAGACCAGGACTGGCCATTGACTATTCGGGGTTGCCTAACTGGCGACGACTGCTGTGTGCAAGCATGGGCTGTAGGAGAGGGGTCAGTGGAGGGATGCCAGAGGCAGACAAAATTTTTTAAATGTACTATCGAAAGGTGAAAAATAATGAAATCTTTTGCTCAGTTTTCTACCACTGAAACGACTAGGCTTAGAGATATTATTATAAAAAAAAACCTTTCACATTTTGAAGTGACATCATGCTTCAGTTTTAAAAAAAATAGAACGTCAAAAGACGAAAGAAATGGTGAAATCTTTTATTCAGTTTTGTCCAAAACAACTTGAGGTAGTATTGGAGAAAATCTTCCACATTTCAAATTAATATCAATAGATCTCTTGATTCAGGGGATCTTGTAGTCATTTTTGTCCTCATTTCGTGACCTTTGGGTCCCTTTTTGTCCTTTAATCTGGGATCTGATGGACTCTTACCATCAAATTTTGGACCTTCTAATTTTTTTAAAATTTATAACTAGTTTGAGTTTGAAAATGTAGTTGTTTCTGCATTAATACAAATTCAAGTCGTAGTGGCGATAGGTTAACAGAAAAAGAACTACAGAAAATCAAATAGCTAACTCAATTTTTCAAACTCAGTTTTTAATTTTTCTAACTCTACCCGGTTTTCATGAAGTAAGGATTTAGTTCACGTTTTTGTTTTAACTAAAACCATGGTACTAATGGGCTAGCAACTGAACTGTTTTTAGCTGAACTAGAACTGAACATGAATTTTTGACATTATTTTTTATATCACAACTTTAGACGGCGATAACTTGGCAACAGTCTTTACTAAGTTTTGTTTTATACAGCGTTTGTTGATGCTTCTGCTTTACCGAAGAAACGTTTTAAATCTTGACAGTGATGTTGCATTTTGGTTTTTTAATAGATCAGTAACGTTTCTACCCCACTAAAATACCAGTTAGAAATTGCTCTACACTGGAACCCCTTCTGAGTAGCACTGTCTAACAGAAGAACTATAGGAAATAAAATAGCCAACTCAATTTTTAGTTTTGCCAACTGTGAACGATATTCGCGAAGTTTATTGTTATCAAGACTTCAACTACTTCAAAGGGGTCGCTAAAACCCTTTGAACTACTTCAAACTCGGTGGGGATACAGTCATGGTGATGACATAGCAAACAAACTGGCCGAATCAATTTTCAATTTCCCCAACTACACAAATTTCCGCGGAGCGTCTCTTTCCCCACTCGATACGGCCAAGCGTGGATATGAGGAGAGCTGCAAGGAAGCAACCAGAAACCTTCAGGGGCAGCGTTTGTCAGTTATTCCCACGCTACACAGAAGTGTTGCGAATACTAAGGAAAAAAATTATTTTTAACTTTACTTTCAAACTGACCGAATGATGATAATAATTAACCAGTACTCATGGAAACGAGAATTTGCAGTGAAAATTTATCCGAGTTTGTCAACTTGACAACCCGAATTTGCCAACTGCATGTATTTCTTGGATGGTGGGGGGGGAAAGCTCCCCTCATCCCCCCACTCGCTACGGCCCTGCTTACTTGGCAAACACAATCTCCTGATTCCCAGAGCAAACGTTTTCCCCCTACAAGATGGGCAAAAAGTAAGTAGAACCTTAAAGGAGGGTTTGTGAGGACCCCCTGGACGTATCAAAACTAAAAGAACTGTAATTGGCGAATCTCACCCTATGTCTATGTTACATGACAATTATAAAGCTTCTGATTGGTCCAAACACAGTTGGAAGGCTCCACCCACCTGTAAATGATTGAAAGAGACCTCGGGAGGGAACAATTCAGGAAAATAATACGATTGGAAAAGAAAAATGCCTTATGCGGCCACGTGCTCATGTCAATAGTGGCATATAGCATACACGGAATTTCTGAATGGAATATTTTTTCAATGGAATACAGTATGGTAATCTTTTAATTATTGTATTTTTGTGTAACGGGGGGGGGGGGGGCCGTTGGTCGGGGAGCCCGGGGCAGTTGCTCCCTTTGCTCCCTTATAAATCCGGCCCTGTATGTGCGAAAAACTAATGATGAAAACTAATTACAGAATAACTAAATCCATTCAGCCTTATTTCAAGGAATACAAGCACCAAATTTTATTCGAATCGGTTCATGCTTTTTTGGCCGTAACTGCAGTAGTGATCAACAGTCAGACAAGGAAACGGAGTAGGACTGACGTGGTCAAAGGTCACGAGGGAAATTTTACCCAAGGGTCCAGAGCCCTATGTTGCGAAATATTTCAATTAGGACTGACAAAAAAAAATTGGGTCGTGGTGTGTCGAACTATTGATGGGCCCACCCTTTTACCCCTCACAAATTTGTATCACCGCCCAAGTAAGGAGGGAAGAGGAATGTTTTCTTCTGACTCGAACTCTGTTTTCGAGAAGATTTGCATAGAGATGGAGAAACAGCATCAAATGATACATAAAGGCCTACTCAATACAAAGTACTTATTTTACAAGCATTTTGTAATGACCTTATTATAATTATTATTTGTAATTTTAAATCTGTGGGTAAACTAATATCGAACCAATAAAACAGTCTTCCTGTTACGGATTAAGAAAAAATCTGAGAATCAGAGACCAGGAGGAATATCCCGCCCTTCCATCCCTGGCCAGTCCGCCACTGTAAAAACAGGACATAATTCGCTTTGCTCATTCGTTCAATAAGAAACAACACCATACGCAAGCGTAATAAAATACTGTAATATATCGCACCCGAAAAGCAGCGAGGCTAGCGCAATAATTAACAGCAAACTCTATGCGTGGCTCGCATTCAATGTACCGTACAGATTCCAGCATACAAATTCGGTGTACCAGCCATATTACCGCCAAAGATAAGTAACGACCTACTTTTTATTGTTCTTCGCAATAAGAGAGGAGCCACCTCGATATCAACGTATAGTCTCTAACCGACCGCAATATTGAAGAGCTTACTTGCCAAAATACGCAGTTACACGCCATTATCATTGCAATTTTTTGTATTAGCGCACACCTTTACGCTGACGTCGGCTGACGTCATCCATAGATCATTTACTATCTGACGACGGTTTTTTGCTGACCTTTATTCTGTAGAGCATAATACCTTTGTCCTTCTATACTGCCACTCACCCACCCACTTACTTGAATTTCGTCGATCAGAATTGAACAAATGTGTCTGGTTTTTGAGACGTGGCTGAACCGAATTGCATTTAGCCCTTTTTTGGGCACAACCACATTAATTCAATGTAAAAAATGGTGCTGCAAATTTCAAAGATGCAGGCTATAGTTAAATTAAGTGAACAAAAAACGGCTATTCCGTTTAGCAAAAAAATCATTAGAGCTCGTATCCTTATGGAACTCACAGCTACGAAAGCACACAATAAAAACGGATTCGAGTTCACTCGAATGAAACGAACTATAATTTGAACTCCACTTCCAGGGAAGAAGGACGGTCTGTATTCTTTGGTAATATAGACATGGAAGGGGCATGTGATCAGCTACCCAATAACACCAAGCCTCAGCACAACAAATAAAAAGAAAGATGATGCCACAAATTAAAAAAGATGCAGGCCATAGTTAAATTAAGTGAACAAAAAACGGCTATGCCGTTTAGAAAAAAAAAATCATTAGAGCTCAAATCATTCGCACAATAAAAACGGATTAGAGTTCACTCGAACAAAACGAACTATAATTTGAACTCCAATTCCAGGGAACAATGATTGTTTTTATTTCTTGGTAATATCAGAAAGTGAACGCACTTCGTATTTGAATTGGGCCATGTATGTCAAGAGTGTGTGTGTGGGTGTGTTTAAATTGTGTTTTGCATAGTCGTTTTGTTATTTGATCTTTGTTCTGTCACCTATCTTTTCATCACCCTATTGATGTTGGATGAATTAAGACGATTAGATTTTACCATGTTCAGTGATTTCCTTTAGGGAAGATGACACACGCAGACACCTACCCTTAGCGGGAGCGCGGATTTGTACCGACACGGAGTTACGTTAACTCCGGAGTTTTCATAAATACTGATCCCTGTGTTGGACCTGGAATTACAGTAACTCCGGATTCGTAATTTGCTTTAAAAGTGGCTGAAACAATCCGGAACTGTAGTAACACGGGTTTGTAGTAACACGGAATTGTAGTAACACGGTTTCTGGTTGTCTGGTTATAAGTATAGCCGCAGCGAGAGCGAGGCAGAGACGTTATTTAATCATCAACAAAATCAGGAGTTACGGTAAATCCGTGTTACCACAATTCCGGATTATTTCAGACACTTTTAAAGCAAATCACGAATCCGGAGTTACTGTAATTCCGAGTCCAACACAGGGGTCAGAATTTAAAAAAAATTCTGGAGTTAACGTAATTCCGTGTCGATACAGTTCCGATTCCGGCGCCCCCCCATTAGCTTCCCTACCTTGTTAAAAATAAAGAAATAAAAACTGGTAAAAACATTGGAATACAGCAGGTTTCGCATGGACTAAACACCACAGCAAAATTGTGGTATATGAAACCTTACAGAAAACTTAAACAGGACGGAAAGCCAAATGGGCTTGAGAAGGGTTAAATAAATACGGATGCAAACCTATTTATGTTGCCTTTTGGACTTAAATGTCAGACTGCCTGAGCGGGGAATCGAACCCACGACCTCGGCATTTAGTTACAGAAAACTTGTTTACTTTTCCAGTTTAGACTTTGCTTCGAGTTTGTTTTTGGTTTCTAAGCAAATAAAAGACAAAAACTAGACAATTCAGCAGTAAGGCAACATGTCGCATATTCAAGAAATGTATAAAGTGCATTACCGATCACACACAGGGCAAAGCCGAATGCATTAAAAATAAAAATTAGCAAAGCTTGAAAACTCTTGTCAAACATTTGTAAAAATTAAAATAAAAAAATAAAAAAACTGAATTGATCCACCCACCTGACAATAAAAGCAGCAGTTGCATTGCGCAGTCGCGGCGTTCGTATCAAAGCCAGAATTGTGAGCAAATTTCCGGCCAAACCAACTATGATGAAAACGATGATACAAAATCCAGCGAAATGTAAAAGCGCAGGGGAAAACCGATGGCTTGCGTCTCCATTCGAATCGGTTTCGTTGCACGTATCCATTGTTACGGGTCTGTAGAAAGTCGCATCCCTGAGTTCCAGACTAGACTGACAGCAATGTTGTTACTAGTCTTGTTTAACATTCTTGTTTCAGAACACGCTGAACTCTTAGTCCTGTTGGAGCTGGGGCAGGAAACAACACGGACCGGAAATTGTTTTTACTTAGCTAGGCCGGGCCACAAAGATTTCTATTTAGTCACTTTCCTCCCTTCCTAAATTCACGGAAAAGCTAGAAGTCTGTTGCCGTGAAACTGTTTTTTCACTGTGGTCAGTTTTGAGGAAGTTCTGTTTTTTTTTTCATCTTCGTTTGATTAAAAGTTTGGCATACAAATACAGATACCTACCTGTGATAAGACAGTAACAACGATGATGTGAAATTCGGATACTTCGATTCGACTCTGAGCGGATTTAGTTTAAAAAGTGCCATAATTTATAAAATGAAAATAGGTTATACGGTCGCTAATTACAGAAGATGACTCTATAATTAAAACTCGTGCTGCTAGAAAGCTGTACATATTCCAAATTTCACTGCAGTCCATTTCATTTCACAAAAGTGACGCATCGTAAAATCGTTGCAGCCTGGTGTAAATAATGCATTAATAGAAGATAAGATGCCAACTGCAAGTGCTCAACTAAGTCCTCAATGTCAAGTCCTCAGCTACACCTGTCAACAGAGTTGGAGTACGTACGTAGTACACTACTTCCCCGCACTACTTCAACAAATACTTGTGATGTCTACACCTTCTTTCTTCTAAAGCACTTGAATGTTATTTTACTGAGCACTCAGAATGAACGGTCCAAACCGAGTTGTCAAAGCTTTCGAAAATGCAGCTTGTTCGTGTAACGATGTGATAATGAGCCCAGTGTCATAAGAGCCGACGTTTGACGTCTCTCGCTGCCACAGCTATTTCAACACAGACTTATCCGTCGTTCGTTCATGTCGTACACTAAAAAAAGTGTAGAATGTCATAAGCCTACGAATAAATTTATTTAGTTTCGACGTTCAGTTATATCCGGTTAATCTGATGGTCACGTCCCGTTTCGCCAAATACCGTTCACGAAATTTTATATTAGGCACACGAAACCACATGGGCTTGGCACAAAATAGGAGCGACCAGGAAAAAAAACTCCGCGAGCGGCACTACCAACAATATTATATAGTATTATATTATAGTATTAGTATTAGTATTAGTATTAGTATTAGTACAATAGCATTATATTATACAGGGTGTCCCAAAAGTCCCAGTCCCCCCTCACAACTTTTGAAGGGGTTGAATGAAGACAGTGAAACCCTGGCAATGTAAGTTTGGTTAAAGGATCTACCTTTGTGTACAACCGGCATTTCGCCTGC
>JAHWFP010133264.1:126174-141244 GCA_023313725.1 Lithobius niger
GGGGCAGGAGCTCCTTTCATTGAAACCATGACACCTCCCGCCTCTCCTGCCTTCCAGTCGGCACAAGATTTCGCCTCCGCCTCTAAACTCGGCAAAAACTCAACATGGAATCTCTATCCTTCATTGGAAACGGCTTTCGGCCAACTTTCTTACTTCAACCAATGGTCTGCCACAAACCGACCTGCCCTTCGGCCGAAGGTGGCCTTCACTCTTCTAATCCCTTCGACCGTTTATCTCCGGGAAAACCCAATGCCCTAATTTAAACCATCATAGGGTATTCTTCTACCTTTTCGAAAACAACCGCAACTCTGATTACTCCGCTCTATTGAATAGAAATGACTGACGACTAGTTATTACAACCACCCGAGTCCTTCCTTAACCAACTTCTTCTCCTCTCTGACGTGCATTCTACCACATGGATCCACACAAGAGTTAATTGACCATGGTAACTTATAACATTCAGGGCATCTCCAAACCCATCATCTGAGGGAATCCATCGACCTCTACCTCACACAACCTGACGCAAAGGTCGCGAATAAAGACGGACTATACCGGTTGCGACCTATTGTTGCAACCTGTACAGTAGTCAATTCCCCTTAAGCACTCAGAACGAAGCAGAAGCAAGGCAACCACAATGTAAGCTACACATTCACAATGGAAGCAAGCCAAACGATGAAGAGGGCAAAAGACCAAACTTCGAAGTTCATCAACTGTTCTGAACAAAGTGCGAAGTTTCCAACAACTTTTTGGGGAACAGCCTGCTTGCATCCCGGGGCGCTCGTCAGGACGGTGCCCGCCACCAAACGTGACCAGGTCTCCTGATAATGCTAAATTATCAGGTTAAGATGTTTTGGCAACAAAGAAAGAACATTCTGCCGGCCCACAGGCAGGCCGGCTAAAAATGGTTTCTTTTTTGCCTAAAACATACTTAACCTACTCCCGCCCTGCTTCCCCTCTCGAGTCACCGCTTGACACACTGAGAGTAAAATGAATGCCGATAGCGTGCACGCTGTCGCTTTTATAAGGGAGGACTGCCACGCGCATGCGTGGCAGGGGCATGCAAGCAGGCGGCTACGCACCGGAAGAAACCTCCAGGGGAACAATCACATTCGAGGAATGTAATGCTAAATTATCAGGTTAAGTATGTTTTAGGCAAAAAAGAAACAATTTTGCCAGGGGTCCGGCAAAATGTTCTTTTTACGTTACTGTCTAGCTAGTTAGCTAGCTAGCTAGCTAGCTAGCTAATAAGATTTTTCCCATGTTAAATCCCATAGACTTTTTGCTCATGGCTAGCGCAAAATTGAGAAGGCCTACGTACCTGAACTTTTGCACACGGGTGCAAGGTGATCTGAGGATGGTCCTTTTGTTGGTTTGGGGGTTGTAGGGGTCACGACAAATGCGTGGGAGGGTTTTGAAATTCGTCACCAGCGAATTTAAATTTCGTTTCTTTTCCAAGTTGCAACCAAAGATTTTAAGCAACAATGGCTTGAACAATCAAGACTGGTCCTTAGATTTATTGTAAAAGCCTGAACGAACTAAAAACTGAACTGTAACGAAGGACAAAATAAAGAAACATTAACGTTGCCGTGGATAGCGTAAGAATAAAGGGATGCATGTTAGATGATGGTTACGCAACAATACGAGCATACAAGAGCTAATGGGTTTTTGTTAATAACCCAAGAATAAAATGTTTCGCGTTCTGCTGTTTTAGTAACAGCGACCTTCGGGGGTTTCTGCATGACTAAATGTGAACGAAATCTTGAAAAATTAAGGCGAAGGTGCAGGGATAAACAAAACAACTGAAGGGGATGCGCTGATTGAGTGAGCGAAGCATTGACGATTGTTAGCCAGTGTGTGCAAAAATGGGATTGAATCATCTTAAACAGACGGTGTAACCTTATGTACGTTCACAGTCCTATGAAAAACCAAAAACTGGTAGAAAAACCCGCCAAGTTTCCAAAAACAGTCGGCCTTTGAAGGTAGTGATATCATTCCACCAGGGAAAGGCTGCCAAGGTTAATCCTATTAGCCAAGTTCATCGCACCGAATAATACTTTGGACGTTAAATGAAAACTTGAAGATTGCTACCGCTAGTAGCAATCTTCTGGTTTTCATTTAACTTTCGAACGATTAGTATGTGCGATTAACTTGGCTAATAGGATTAACTTTGGCGGTCTTTCCCTGGTTGAATGATATCACTATCTTCAAAGGCCGACCGTTTTTGGAAACTTGGCGGGTTTTTCTACCAGTTTTGGTTTTGGGTGGATTTATTAGTACGAGAGCACTATATGGGCTTAACCCACTGAAACTCTCTTACAACTAAACTTAAATAACTAACATACTGAGCTCCTAGACTGCCAACGTAACTCCCACCGAACAACAGCTAATCATCAGAACACCCCCATCACAACGTTCTAGTGTGTCGTCAGAGATTTAAACAACGTTGCCAAAGAAATTGTGTCTACGTCCAATTCACAAATAACAAACAAAACGTCAAAATAAAGCCAAAAACTGGTAAAGAGGAGGCCAACAAAGTTGACAATGGTTCGGCCTCACAAAGGAGTGATATGAATTAAATAAGAATAAAAAAAATTGACACAAAACCAAAAACTGATAACGAGGCGACTATAAGTTGAGAATGGTTCGGCCGCTCAAAGGAGTGATATGAAATTAATACTTAGGAACAATGGCCACTCTAAGCTATTGTTAGCGTGGCATATTATTAGACATCTGCAAGCTAGTTGAGTTGATTCTAATACATAATTTTAAATAAAGAAATGATATCATATCAAAAACCAAACCTGGTAAAAGGGGCCGCTAAGTTCCGAATGTTTCGGCCCTTCAAAGGAGTGATATCAACACACCAAAACATTCACCAACTTAATCGCACCGAATAATACTTTGGACTTTAAATGAAAACTTGAACATTGCTACCGCAAATAACAATGCTCTACTTTTCATTTAATCTTCGAACTATTAGTTGGGGCGATTAACTTGGCGAATGTTTTGGTGCGTTGATATCATTCCTTTGATGGGCCGAACCATTCGTAACTTGGCGGCCCCTTTGACCACTTTTGATTTTGATTTGCCAACAATAAACCATGACACCAATGATATCACTTATGAACATAGCTTCTGAATAAAATTTGAACTTTCTATTTTTAGCCAGTGACCTAAAATAGACTTCTGTATTTATTTAGTTACGCTTCAAAATTAGACACTACAGCACTTTGGCGCTGCACTGCATAGGCCGATGATTGTCACTGAATGCTGATGATTGTCGCCTCAACTAAGCGAAACACACAATGTGTCTAGATATATATCGTTAATTTTAGGGTGGAACTGACCACAAAAAGGCAAAATATGCATGACGTCATTATTTTATAGACATCCCAACAAGAACAATACGAGTTACAGAAGTCTCACTTTTGTCTATGGACGAGAATCAAAAGGGGTTCCCTTCCTCGAAATTTGAAGCTAGAAGAACTGTGAATGGGTGAACCAAAATTTACTACGAAATAAATATAAGGGGAAACTCATGCTTTCCTTTCGACGGGGCGAAGAGTCCACGATCGTTTCGTGTAAATAACGCCAACTTTTATTATTATTTTATTTTATTTTTCTTACCATTTTTTTTTGCTCTGATTGTTTCTTTCACCGTTCTTCGTCGAAAGTGCAACAACCCTTGAAAGGGTCAGCATCGGAGGTTGGCGTTTCATTTTAACCTCGGGCGCTGGCGGCAAAGTGTTGCGCCAGCTGTAACCCTCTATGACCTTTAAGATACCAACACTAGTTCGCAAAACTCAAAACTACAATCGTCTAAATAGCACCCCCCGGCCCCACGATAGGTGCCCAGCGGGTTTGAATAAAGGAAACACAACAACAACATACAGGGTGTTTCAAAAAAACTCTACACGTCGAATTCGAATTTTTCCAAGTCCAACAACCATTCCCCGTCGCTATAACCCTTATCCCTGACCTCAGTAAAGAAATCATGAAAGTTATTCCTGACCTCAGGAAAGAAAACTTGTATTTGCATTTTCAAATAAGAACGCAAAAAGTAACAAAAGCATGTGACAGCCCCTGGTTGGTGGGGGTACCAAACCAAACAATAAAAGCCCATAATTAGATTTCAAGTAAAAAGATAAAAAACATTTAATTGACCATGAAGCAAAATAGCTAAAATAAAGGGTTTTTCAGCCTTTGGATTCCAAATAAAAACGCATGTGGCAATCCTACTTGGTGGTGGTGGTGGTGTGGGGAGGGGGGAACCAAAACAAACAATAAAAGCCCATAATTAGATTTCAAGAAAAAAGAAATAACATTTATCTGGTCATCAATGAAAATAGCTAAAATAAAGGCTTTTACAGTATTTGGATTCCAAATCTAATCGCCACACCACTCGCTGCACAAAAGGTCTAGTAACGTTATTCGACATGAGTTCCCAGTTTACAGTACTGTATTTACTGTAATTGGCTGAGTTTAACTACCGATTTAGTAACCTTGGTTAATAGCTGCATGTTGCCCTTCAGCTACTGTACTGCCGTTGCACGCAAAGTTGTGAGTCATGTGACCTGATGTCTCCAGGGCATGAACTATTGTGTGATGTGTAGTATACTGTACTGTTGGTCCGTACACTTGGATGTGACAGTAGTAAGGTGCATACAACTTGACACGTATCATTCAATACAGTTTGTTCTTTTTTTATTCGTTTCGTTTGACACTACTCGTTCTTTTTGTATTTCATAACAACATGCCATGCATGAACGTACACCAACGTATCAATATTATCTGGTATTATTAAATGGTATCACCAAAACGATACGATAACAGACGTTTTGGTGATGTGGCAGACTACATATCTTCAGCTACCTCCATGCCGGTCTACAGTGGCACATTTGGTGGAGAAATTTGAAACCACAGGTTCTGTGGAAAATCAACATAAGGGCCATTCTGGCTGTAAACGAACGGCATGAACGATTGAAAATTCCGCCGAGGTCCACCACGTGTTGCTTGATGAACCTATGATGTCCCAGCGTAAGTTGGAACGGCAAACGGGTGTGTCACTGCCTTCAGTTAATAGGCTGATTAAGGACGTAGGCTTAAAGGTGTACCGTCCATGGCGTATCCACGCCTTAAACGAAGATGATCCCGATCGATGCATTCAGTTCTGCGAGGAATGCCTAGATTTCCTAGCAGATGATCCACAGAACGAGAATGGATATTATACTCTGATGAAGCCAAGTTTCATCTGAATGGCAGAGTTAGTCACAACTACATATTTTACAGTGATGACAACCCACACGTCACTATGGCGGCATTCACACCGTCACCTGGCATCAATATTTAGGAAGGTATATGGGCTGGGGGGTGGGGGTCATGGGACCATTCTTCCTTGATGAAACAATCAACGGTGCAGTATATCGTCAGCTGCTAGAAGACAGGATTCTGCCAGCTGTAAGGGAAAAGTGTCCCGCAGATATTATTTTCCTTCAAGAAGGTGCATCACCGCACTATATGCAACACAGGTGCTAGCGCGTTCGTGCGATCTGGCGCTTATGGACTTTAGTGTGTGGGTAATAGTACGGGATTTGGTGTACATTCAACCAGCCCAGGATATAGCACCACTGCAGGTTCTCATTACTGCTGCATTTGAGACATTTACTCCTGACTTATGCAGGAGAATATGCTTAGGTGTGGAAAGCAGATGCGGTGAGTGTATCGTTGCTGGAGGAGGGCAGTTCGAGCACCTTCGTTCGTGATTCAATCACCTGGAACATCTTTCTTTGTTTCTAAACCTCAATGATGGCCTTAATTTACGTTATAACTGGTTTGAAACAAAATGTCAATTGTCAGCCTTCTAGAGGTTAGCCTATCTGGTCCGGCAATGGGACGGGGGACCGAGGCAAAGTTCTCCTCTCCCCCCCCCCTCCCCCCTCCCCCAGGGTTCCACGTGCACGTTTTCTTTTCCTTAATTGTTATTTGAAATCTAGGAATTCCTCACAGAACTGAATGTGTCGATCAGGATCATCTTCGTTTAAGGCGTGGATATGTTCCTTTTGCAAATTATTATTTGAAATCAAATTACTGCAAATACATTTATTTTAGCTATTTTATTTGAAGGCCAAATAAACTAGGTGCAGAGGTTGGGCTCGGTAGCGAGATACTGCATTGCGACAGGTGTTCAACTATGACTTGCATGCTCCCAGTGCCTCCCACTGGTTCTCTGCTGGTGGTGGATGGCTGTTCTTCTCTGGTTGTCTGCTGGTTCTCTGCAAGTTGTTTACACAGTGGTCAACAATGGTCAATGTGATCAAGTAGTGATTTCGTGTTGTTGTGCTCTTGTGTACAGTGGAGAGGGTGAGTGAGTGAGCATCAGCAGACTGACGTGATCACGTGGGGAGGTGGTGCTATTTTGCTCCGGTGCTCAGTGGGCAGTGCGTGGTGCAGTGTTCTGGTGTAGTGCTGTGGTTTAATGCGGTGATTTAGAGTGGAGACTTGGTGCAATTGTTTTCTGGGGTGTTTTTGAATTTGGTGTTATGGATTGACAGTAGGTTGGTAAGTTAGTTGTTAAGTAGTTTCGTTGTTGTTTGGGGTTGATGTATTTTGTATGGAGCGTACGACTGCCGGTCACGGCTCCTGGCAATAAATTGAACTGAATTGAAAGAATCCGTTTGTATGTAGTTAATGTTTAGTTTTGCAGAGCGTACGGCTACGGGCCACGGCTCTTAATAAATGATCGAAAGAATCCGTATTTCACCTAAACGATATAGATTTAAACCAAACTAAGCTACGTTGTTAATTTCGAGGCCTTCGGCAGCTAGAAACTATAGAATGGCGTATTTATTTCGCAGATGCAGGCTTTCAGAGCTGAGTTGAATTGTTTCGAAGTGGCCAGCAACAATCGACTGCGTGCATAAAGCTTTGTAGCGCGACGCCATAGCTGTAAAAAAGGTAATGTACACGGATTGCAAACAAAAACGTCAAGTGTGCCGTAAAATAGGGGGTATGTGATTGAACTTTCACTTGTTAAAATGAACACGGATAAAAATTAATGATTTTTAATTGAAATAATAAAATGTACAATTGAAAAAATTCCATCTCTTTAGGTGCTGTTATGCTTTACCTATCATATATTTAAAACATAAAGCACAACAGCACCTAAACAGATGGAAATTTTCTCAATTGTACATTTTATTATTTCAATTAAAAATCGTCAATTTTTATCCGTGTTCATTTTAACAAGTGAAAATTCAATCATATAACCCCCTTATTTACGGCACACTTGACGTTTTTGTTGGTAATTGGCAATTAAAATGTTGAGCTGAAATAAGCAGCCTATCACGTTTTAAATACTTAATTGAAATTGATTACTTAACATAAAGTTATTATATTTATAATCCGGATAATTAATGCAAAATTATAGCTAACGTCCTGTCCACCACTGTATCTTCGTTACCAATCTAACCGTTTATTCACTGGCTTGTATTTCTTGTTCTTCAATTTACTACGTCGTAAACATAGACGTAACCAAAGATGTGAACGTAAACGTGAACGTCAGAAAGATGTTGTCTGATCACAAATGGATGTCGGATTCTGGACGTCAATCAGACGTTTCTTGGACGTCTGGACCTGATCACATTTGGACGTTGGGATGGTCGACTATAATGCACGTCATTGAACGTCTAGTATTGTATGGGGATATACAACTGGAAAGTGCCGAGAAACAAATTTTTTAATCAAATCGGATTTGATTTGGCATAATGGATGGTGCGTGAGCAACTCGAAGAAGAATGGTTTTAAGTGGTTCTAACTAGTAACCATCTCTTTCAAACGCGACTTTGGCGTTGATGAATTAGACGCGTCGTCACTCGCCCTCAGCGGTAAGACCTTTTTATTTTTATTTTATTTACTTTTTTTTTCGTTCATGGGTGTGTGTTCTTTTAAAAGTTTGTTTTCTTAGTTTTTCTTTCACAGTCGGATTTATTTTCTTATTTGGGTTTCTATTAGAGGTCTCATTGAGTTTTCAACAAGAAAAATGCTGACAAAAAAAAAGGCCTTTGTGCTCGAAAATGTAGCGTTGAACTAAACCCTTCAGGTGTAAGGAGAAGAAGAAAAAATATATATGGCAACTTTATCCACTAGGGTCTTTTGTTCACAGACGTACTTCCGTGGTTCCCTGATTTGAAGGACGGGACCATTGTTTAGTGGAAGGTGAAGGGTGGATGAAGTATGGGGGGAGGGAGGGGAGAGAGGTTGAAGAGGTGTTGGTACCAAAAAGGCCTTGGGAGGTCGCGCATTTGAGTTAAGATGGAAGATTTTTTTAGCAGAAATTTGTTGCAGACAGAATGTGGTAAAGCATACCAGGAGCTTATAAAGCGTACCCATCCACGGCACGTACGAATATCCATGTTATACGTAGCTGTTAAAGCTACGTAAAACCATACTATTACCCTTTATCAACTTTACTCAATGCCTTTGCTTGGCAAGAAAAAATGGAACATGTTCAGAATAAAACTGGGAACACGAACTTGAGTTGGTCAGGCTGAATAAAAACAAAAAACAAACCTTCGTTAGTTCATGATGCGTCAGCTAGAATTCCATAAAGTCGTACAATAATTATCTTGGAGAAGTTCCAAAGACAGCTCGCATTTCGTAATTTGTAACTCGATTGCAGAATAGTTTCTGGATGTAATTGTAAAACCTTTTTTTTTTTGTTCCATTAAAGTTTGGACTATCGTAATTTTCAAAATTGCAATTTGCTCTTTTCTGTATCCCATTAAGCGAGAGCATCAGCCATTTTAGACGTCATTCACGCACGTTACTTCGAGTGCATTAATTGCTCATTATTCGCTGCGGTCTTACATTTCTAACTGCGTGATTAGCTTTGATGTTTGCGACTCGTATTGCTTCGGTCATAAAAGGACTCTCCCACTTCCCCTAACGTTCCTGAAACTGCTTCTCTGGCTGGCCAGTTAGAGTCATAAAATCGCATTAATTCAGAAATTTCACGTGTTTGAAAGGAAAAGAAGCACGTACTTTACTTGCATAGTTTAAAGGCGACTTAAAGGCGCCTTTTCACCTTTTCAACTCCTAGATGCAGCACCGTAGAATTTTCGAGCAATATAAAGAAAATAGCAGCAAATAATAATGATAAAAAAGGAACAATACTTTCGCAGCAGCGCCGCGAATTTTCATAACTAAAACGAGATCACGTGACCCACATCAGCCTATTGGACGGCGAAGAATCTGAACAGTGGATGCTGTGTTTAGAATATGGGCAACGCTATCGAAATGGTGAACAGGCACCTTTAAGCCCTAACCAGACTGTCTGCTCGCGGCTGCATGTCGTCGCGTGGTGGCTTATCAAAGACGACGACATTGGCCAATAAACACGCAATGAACGCCTCACTCACTATTTGAGAGCAGCAATTTTGGTATTTGTGTAGTTTAACCGAACCACGCAAAATCACTAAATTTTGGAACTTACGGAAATTTGGTACTTCTTCATCCACTTCTCATTTCACGTTTAAAAAAATGGGGGGGGGGGATGTTTTTTCTTGTTCTTGAAACACGTTTTTAGTTCTCAAAACAAGTTTTGAAGCCACATAAAACGATGGGCCCGGCCGTGTTGAAGGGGCAGCCATGTTACGGGACAGAGAGTAGCACGAAAAGGTAATTTAGAGAAAACTACCGAAAATGGAAAGTTACGTTGCAAACTATGCTTGTTTTTTTTTTTTGGTATGTTTAGTGTGATTTGTTGTTATTGTTGTTAAGTTTGGTTGGGTTGGGGGTTCGAATTGAGGTAGTTAACTGGTTGGGGGTTCGAATTTCAGGCGGGGTTTGGTTAAGTTTGTTTTGTGGTGTTTTGTGTTTATTTAGGTTATGTGGGTAAGGTTAGGTTGGTTAGGATAGGTAGGTTAGGTTGGGTAACACAAGCAAGGCAGCATTCATTTACTTTTCAACAAATAAATTCCGTTTCCTTTCATTGCGAAGCAAATCAGGTTTTCTTGCTACTCTGTATCCTGCGAGATGGCCGGCGCTTCAACACGATTGCAACTATCGATTTACGTGTTTTGAATGTTGTGTTTTTTACACCTTAAAACACATATTCCACGGTTTTTTAATGTGATGTGGGAAGAGGATGAAGATCTGCGTCGGTTAGTAAAAAATTGAGTGATTTGGAGTAGTTCGGCTAAGCTACATAATTACCGCAATTTTGACCATGTAGGCACGGAGTAACGCATCGCTTCGCACGAAATTTCCTTCTTAATCTGGAGAGGGCTTTAATCTTAAAACGAAACTACAAACAAAAACGTCAAGTGCGTCGTAAAAAAAAAGGTTTTATGATTAAAGTTTTACTTTACTTGCTAAAATCAAGAGTGAGATAGGTGGTTTGGGGCTCCAAACCACCTATCTCACTCTTGCTAAAATGTATACGGAAAAAAAATTATGATTTTTAATTTAAATAATCAAATATGCAATGGAGAAAATTGCGTCTGTTTAAGTGCTGTTGTGATTTACGACATTTCCGGCCAAACTGATTCATGAACCGATTCGAATGAAATTTGGTGTACGTATTCCTTGAAATAAGTCTGAGTTGAATTGTGGATTTATCAGCGCTTACATGTTACATTTTTTAGTGAATCTGTAAACGTAAAAATTATTAGATTTTCGTATAGGCAAAACAACGGTGAAATGATTAATATTGTATGAGCAGTCCAGATTCTTCCACTACGCTACCGAATGGCGTCTGAAAGCAGGTTGTGGAAACTGCCTCTCTTTCACATACGTCACTCTCACATATTATATCCTCCCTCCGTCTGAAGCCGCATTTAAGGGCGCATTCTCGCAGCTGGAATTTAATCGCTATGGCAAAGGTGTTGTTGAGATGGTAAAAACGCTTCCTGCATTAGCTAAATTCGACTATAATTCGCAGATTTTTCTAGCTTCTAGCCGCAAGAATGCAAAGGCGAGTAGTTCTGTAAACACGCCCTAATGCAACCAGACACTCTCGCTCGCCGAAAGCTATTTCTAGTCTCTAGTTATTTATTCGTCTTGTTTTAAAATTGGTTGTGATTAATTATACTCCAAATACATAAAAATAAAAAAAAATTAAGCAGTAAAGCTTAGACGTAAGCTGGCCACATGAAATTGCGGTGTTGTATTCAATGTGGACTTTGTTCGAATTTTCGTGTGATTTTTAACGAAAGATAAAATAACCACACGAAAATTCGAACAAAGCCCATATTGAATGTTATATTCATTGAACATAAAAAGTATAAAAGTAATAAACCTTACATACCCTCAGCGCAGTACTATTTCTCCACCCCCACCTCTAAATTTACTGCTGAATTTACTAAACGAACCCAGTATCAGCGTACGGCTACATCGTCGGCGACTATACATCGTGGCACACAAGATTCTGGCTCACTCACTTGCCGTATTGCTGTATAAAAAGTTAGGAGACGATTTATTTTTTAATATTATGTGCTATATAGATACTGTTCAGTAAACACGCATTCCGACTTGTTAGTAGTGTATGTCCTGTTGGTATGGCTGCGTTTGCAGCTGCATACATCAATTAAGCCCTATCCAGACAGAAGACAATTTCGTACGAAACAATGCGTTACTACGTGACCTTTTTGTTACTAAGTGCCAAAAAGGTCAACATATTTGCAATCGTTTGGTTGCCTTGCGTTTAAGAACTAATATTGAAGTCAGTCTGGCTGCTCCATATGACACGTGCAGTGTTAGTGCATCCTTGACTTTTTTTCTGAATGTGTGCAGTATGTAACAATTTCATAAGTTTCATCAAAAGAAACAGAAAAAAAATATAAATAAAAAAAAATAAATAGATAAAAAAAATAAGCAAAAGAGATAGGTTCGACTATATCGAATGGGCTATCGAACACGGCCTATTCACAGGCGCGATCCCGCTACTGCACGATACAGGAGTTTTTGGCTGCTACGTTTCCGTCCTTGCCCGGTACACTCCTCCTTAGTCAACCTGGTGGTCCTAGGCTCCCCCGGGACAACCATAGGCTCCCCCGGGACAACCATGTTGATACCATGCTTAGCGTGGACACCCGATCTACATAGGAACGTGCCCGACAGAACTCCCACTCTCAAGCCGTCCACCAACTCCGGCCGCCTAAGTAGCTGCCTTACAGGAGTACGCCACGACTCCCGGCCGAAATATGACGTGCAAATTGATGCCTATAAACCTATTCCGCAGCTGTTCCGCGAACGAATTTATAAAACACGGGAATCAGTGATTCATAATTCGAAAATAGATTCTGTGTAGTAATTGTAGAAGGATTTGTTGTCTGTGTTGTTTGGTTTTAGGCTATCTGCTTCTAATTTTAGCTAATCAGAAGCTTCCATTTTGTTGGCTGCAAGCGCGTTCGGAAAGTAGATCGGAGTGCACCAAGACACGCCCTGCGCCAGCTCTGAGCTTGCCTCTCGTTCAGTATGGTTAAAAATGTTGACTCGTGGATTTAAAAAAGGAGTGGGCCCAGGGCCCGAAAAGCACTTAAGGGAGCGTTTACAAACTACCCAACGCTTGGAAGGAGGGTGACGGTTGAGCAAATGTATTATGACGAAGTCTTACGTAGCACACTAATTTTCGCTAAATTATTTTTCATTTAAATTTTTCTATATTTTTTCGAAAATTCGTACGAAAAAATACTATTTTTTTAACTTCTATTTATAGCTTGAAATATATTTTTTTAAATTGCTGGTCGTTACGGCCCTACGTAGTAAGTACAGCCAAGAATTAAAAGCGAATTAATCCAAAAAACTGTATGAAAGCCGTCGAGGTGGGTGGCAGGGGGCGGCGGAGCAACTAAGGGCATAAGAATAAGAAGTGTTGGAGTAGTACAACTTGTGATGTAGTCATCTAGCTGTCGTGACTCCCACAAGTTACTCTTAAACTTTTTACTTAAACTTTTTACAAAAAAAATGCTCCAAAAATATATGTGTTTTTTTTAGTGCGCAGGCCAGCAGGAAATTCGGACTTCATTTATTATTTACAGTTTTCACACTACTTAACTGTTTCTGTTTTTTCTTTTTTATAATTTTACCTAGCGAAGGGTACTCAAAATATGAGGGGAGGGGGGCGAGGTAGGTGCACTCCCTAACGAGCAGGCGCTCTTGGACTGAGTGCTGAGCTATTACAACCAAATTTTTATTACCGAAGAAGAAAGGCTGGCGACCACTTTGTCCCAAATAAATACCAAAATTTTTTTTTATTTGCGACAAATTGGTGCCAAGTTAAGAAAAAGGTAAATCAAAATGCCAGTTAAAAATTGATGACCATAATCATGGTCCCAAATTATGTTATCTTCATCTTAAAATTGTTGGCAACATTTTTGACATTTTGGTGAACGGATATTTTGGTTAAATACAGATTATACCACGGCTGTGAAGTCACGCTAACTCAATGCCGTGCTAAATTTCCGTAAGTTATACAGGGTGTAACAAAAGGTCGTGTCCAAACTTAGGTGACTAATTCCTTAGATCAAACTAAGAATATAATTCATATAAACACTTGGCTAAACACATCTTGTTCTTTGGTTATCGCATGAATTAAGAACCCAAATTCCAACTCCGCCTCCCCATCTCCACCCACGCTCTGGCTATTGCAAAAACAAATCAGAATAGGTAGTGAATGAAGATGATGAACTGAAGGTAGAGAACAAACTGTTAAGAATCAAAATCACACTAAAGGAAAAATATCTCTATTGCCAAACAATTTGTCCTGGGGGTTGGGAGCAACAATTGTTCGAAAACTTCGTTAGTCGGTGTTAATGTAGGACTGATAATACCACAGAGGTTTTAATAACGCGAAGTATTAAACGCGAACATCAGATCTGCACAGGTCGAAACTAAAATAAGAAAACATTGTGAAATAGGAAAAAGCCGATAACAGTACTACTGGGTCAAAGGGAACCACTGCAGCTGGATTATTTGGTCTGGTGCTGTCGGAATTTGTTGCCCATCTCTTACTATAGTGTTTGAGGTTTGCGTCGATTTAATAGTCCAGCTACTGGACGTTCGGTGAAATTGTGACGAGTCCTTGTAAGCAATGCGAGATGGTTCACAATAATTCGTCAAAAACCCTTCCGTGGGAGTTAGAGCAGGTTTGGAAATGCCCTGCAGACGGCGTTAATTCCATGAAGGGCTGGAGCGGTTCGTAAAAATTAAAAAAATATAAAAATGTTATTGTTTCCCGAAGACACCTGGTTCCTGTGTGTGGTTGGGGGGATAGCAGTTACAGTAATTGTTCAAAGTTTCTTCCCTGAACATTAATGCAGGTTTGACACCGTCGAGCCCATGAGTTTCGGACTTGTTCGAAAATTCCAACGGTGGTTTTGTTTTTGCAATAGCCAGAGCGTAGGCGGGGGTGGGCAGGCGGAGCTGGAATTTGGGTTCTTAATTCATGCGATAACCAAAGAATAAGACGTTTTTGGCAAAATGTTTATATGAATTATATTCTTAGTTTGACCTAAGGAATTAGTCACCTAAGTTTGGACACGACCTTTTGTTACACACTGTATAATAGATAACCGTGAGCGGAAGTGTGCGTCATCACAAAAAGTGTGGGTTGTCAAGTTACCCCACACTTTTGCCGATAACCAACACTTTTGACACTTCCGGATTACGCTACCGGGAACGCACACACTGATTCTAGAAAAAAAAAGCCCCGGAAAAAAAAGCTAATGGAAATAAAAGCCCCGGAAAAAAAAGCCTGGGGAAAAAAATCGCGGAAAAAAGCCCAGAGGGAAAAAAACGCGACAAAAATCTGGTGGAAATTTTTCAAAAATACTACCTTTAAATATGCGTACGTAACAATGGACAGTGGCCTCATCTGGAAATACTATCAGCACGTCTGGCATGCTATTAAGCAAGGCTAATCGCAGTTGTTCTGACTAAAATGACTAAAACCAGGAATTACATAACGGCAAGCTTCACTTATTACGTACGATTTATTCGCTCTTGCCAGAATTTATTTCCTCGTTTTTTATAAACCTTACCTGTTTTTTTTTTGGTATGGGGGGGGGGGGGG
>JAHWFP010133265.1:0-58635 GCA_023313725.1 Lithobius niger
GTTGGCGTGGCGTGTGCTTGTGTGTGTAAGGGTGTAACGGTTGCCCATCGCCTTCCATCAGGCTATTCTGTGTTCTCTGCAGAGCTTCTGGCTCTTGGTTTGGCGGTGGAATGGATCCTTGACCTTCAGGGCACGCATTTCATTGTCTTTAGTGATTCCATGAGTGCCCTGGAGTCCTTGGCGAATTACAATCCTCGGAACCCCTTGACACAACGTGTCCAAGCTTTGCTTTCCCGCTTGCCTGGCCAGCGGGAAACCGTGCTTTTCTGCTGGATCCCGGCCCATGTTGGGATAGCAGGGAATGAACAAGCTGATTCTGCTGCGAAAGGGGCCCTTTCTGGCCCTCTCGGTAGGGATCTCAGCCTTGTTCCCTCAGATGCCTTTCCAACTCTGCGTCTGAGGTTACACGCTTTTTGGCAAACCTTGTGGGACAGACAGGACGGTAATAAGTTACGGGCCATTAAAGGCACTGTCGAGGAGTGGCACTCGGCGTGTCGCCGCAGTCGCCGTGAGGAGGTTGTGTTGGCCCGTTTGCGAATTGGTCACACCCGGCTTACTCACTGTTTCCTTTTGCGGGGGGTTGACCCTCCTGAATGTTCTTGGTGTCGACGGCCACTTACGGTCCGGCACTTACTTGTTGATTGTCGCCATCTTGATGGTGTTCGTCGTCGGTTCCATCTTCCGCATGACATTGCGCGTCAGTTGGGCGATAAGTCTGTCCTCCTGTCCGGTGTTTTTCAATTTTTGCAGGAGGTACAGATGTATGACAAGATTTAGATTAGGGGTTTGAATAACATCTCTGTAATGTGTGGTGCAGTGGCAACCCGGACCACTGCACTGTGACTGAGGTTGGCGCTAATGACCAAGTTGTCGACGCGCCATTAAGCCTCACGGCCCCCCCCCCCCCCCGGTGACCGTCTCTTCAACCTAGAAGTAGAGCTCGTGTTGCTCGTGGGTCGCTCATCAAGGGGAATACCCCTTATAAAACGTATGAGAATTGGAGATCAAAATGCTGCAAATATTTTTCCTAGAGGTATACCAGTACGGCGTAGGCGGGAGTACGCCAGTTGAGTGATTCGGAATCGGATCATGCTAGTGATGTGCAAAATCGAATCGGTAATATACTTCCTCCTCCCCCCTATTGGGATATTGCCTTTACCTATAACCAGTAGTTGGTTAGGTTCAGCTGCGGACGATAACGGGTTGACTTCGGTTAGCAACAACACTGCGCAAATCCATTCACGAGGATAGTCTGTCTTCGATTGCTAATATTCCACCAACAATTCCGACAGTGCCTATTCAAGTTCAAAATCAAGTAAACAATTCAGTCCTTAATGAAACTTTGGATTCGCATATGCGCTTGTTGCAGCAATCAGCCGAAAATCAATTGGAAATGTTTCGACAAATGGCTGAATGTTTTCATGCACAAAGACCACTTGCAGCTCAAAATCGTTCTCGACTTTGGGACGATGTTAGAAGCGCCAAAAAGGCTATATCATTTGCTGCTGATGAATCTTTGGATATTTTTACATTTTTATTAATGTGTGATAATTTGATAAAATTAGACCCTTCTCTTTAAAGATAAGGTAACAAACTCGAAACCTCAGAACGAGGCTAAACAAGCGAAATTGGAGTTCAACAATATTGCTCTCCGTTCAGTGCTCGAACGTTTGGAGAAAGTGGAGAATACGCAGATTAAGTTAAGAAGTACTAAAGATTCATTGGAGGAAGCGAAAATAAGCACTGTTGACTCAACACCTGAAAATCATAAAAGTTGTTTCCGCTGTCTAGGGAGATATCATTTCAAACGGGATTGTTTTACATCAGAACAACGTTTGGGAGTTGTTCGTAATCAAAATAAACAAAGAAGCATTTCTGGACAAACTTTTCCAAAACAAAATAATAATTATGGCGGTCGCGGTGGTCGCAGCGGTTTTCAAAACAGGGGAAGTGGCAGAGGGAAAAGAGGAAATTACTTTTCCGGATTCGAGAATAGGGACTCTGCTCAGTTTTCAAACCAGCAAAACAATGGTTCACACCGAAATAAGATTAATAATAATAACGGTCAAAATTACGGAAATCAAAACCAGTATCACGGCGGAATTTTAATCAATCGCAAATTCCTCAGCATGCCGCTGATGTAAATGTTGAAAATTCAGATGATTCAAAAAACGGGATAATAGCCTAAGCCATAACAGGGACCCTAGGTTTCCACATGAACAGCAAAACGTTTCACAAGTGAATTCAGTTCATGTAAAAAACTCTGTAGTTTCGGGACTCGAAGTTCATAAACCAAATCCTTTAAACTTAAACAGCGTTCAATTATTTTTAGAGGAGCAAGCAAACGTTCTATTGCATAAATTGTATGCTGCGGCTGACTGGCAACAACCGAAATCCGCGTTCTTACTTTACCAAGATTAGCATCATATTTTGGTTAGATTCCATCAAAATATGTGACGACATCATTAGAAAATAATTTGGGCTTAGCGGGCGTTTTCCGTGAATCACTGGATACTGTAAACAGTAAATATAATTTGAAATGTGATTCCGTAATTATCACACTGTTCGAGGACGGAGTTGACTCGACAGCTTTTCATTCTGAGTTAAATCTAATTGATACTAATATGCCAATTGTAATAGCTTTATTGGGTCGGAAAAGAAATGTGAAGTTTAAACACACTGCCGATACATATCAAAAAGCCGAATTAGAATTGTCATCAGGCTCATCTATCGGTGTTTCTAGACATGTTCAGGAAAATTGGAAAGTAAGAATTCCCACTGAACGAGACGTGAATGATCCCACAATTTGATTTGCATTTTGGGATAGTGCTTCAATTTTAACTTTTAATCACGATCACTCTTCCACCGAGTCCGTAAATAAACAAGGCAGGCCAGCGCCGACACAGGCTCTCACTGGTACATGCAGAGACATCTAGGGGCGGAAATTCAAACTAGAGACAGCCGAGATGCTTGTCAGGTTACGATTCTATGGACGGAGAAGCAGTTGTTGACGAAACTAACGCTAACGTTAATTGCGTTAAAAACAAGATACCTTTTACGTATACTAGACCTAACTTGATGTTTAATATTAGTACTATGCCTCAAGTTTGTTTATTAGATTCTGGGTCATCACTTTCGCTACTCAATGATTCAGTAGCACAGGAAATGTTTAGAAATTCTAGTTTACGTTGTCGATTGATTAACTTGAAAGTTCCCGTAAAGATGGTGGGTGTCGGAAATAAGCAAATATCAACAACTCGTAAACTGTTAGTTTCAGTTTCAAAGTGTTGATTTTCAAGGGAACAGGAATTTGTTATAGTGCCAGATGGAAGTTTTGGTAAAATTAGTCTTATTAGGTTATGACTTTTTATAAACTCAGCCTGATACTGTCAAGTTGAATTGTACTGACAATATTTTGGAAATTGGGATTTTAAAATTTCAAATGTCATCATCTGCTGATGAAGCATGGCAAACTTATTGCCAGAATGGTGAAATCGTAAACAGAGAGGCTTACAGGCAGAGCAATGCTCGTACAGCCACTTTAAATGTCGATTCTGACGAAAATACTAGTGAAAATTCTGAATGTGCTCAGAATAGCACACCTCAAAATGAAATGTTGATGTAGATGTTATATTAATAAGGGACGAATTATTACCCAACAGTACCAAATCTGACAACGATAGTCAAGACGTACGTTTTGCTCATGGACTAGCTAATACTAGTTTTACAGACACAGTCCCTGTGCTTTGTGTAAATTTGAGCGGATATGATATTACACTCGAAGAGGGAACGTTAATTGGCAGATACCACAGCTTTGGTCGATTTCGAGATGGAAACGACTTCCGTACACGCGTCAGTTGCCAATGCGCAACTGGCGGATCCAAGGCCCATTCAAATTTCCGGATCGCAAGCTCCACTGGGAGCCGACCTTTGGGATCAGCCTTCTGCTGCAGCGCTCTGAGGTGGAGCTTGAGGAAGATTGGCAGAAGTTGAAAAGGGAGTTTATTTTTCCTGATTTAGACGCAGAACAGACAGTTCAATTTCTGGAAATGTTAAAAACACATCAAGAATCATTTTCCAGGCACGATTTTGACCTTGGTCTGTACAAGACATATGAAGTTTCAATTGAAATGGGGCAATCTGAACCTGTATGTTCAAAGCTTTACAGGGTGCCATTTCATCAGAGGGAGCTGTTAGACTGCTACCTAGATGAGTTAGTACGTAATGGGATCATAAAGGAAAATAAGAGCGCTTGGTTGGCGCCCTGCCTTCTCGTGAGAAGAAGGCCCACTGGTTATCGTCTGGTCGTAGATTTGAGAGGCTTGAATTCTACAGTTGGCCCTTTCTGGCCCTCTCGGAAGGGATCTCAGCCTTGTTCCCTCGGACGCTTTTCCAACTCTGCGTCTGAGGTTACACGCTTTTTGGCAAGCCTCGTGGGATGGACAGGACGGCAATAAATTACGAGCTATTAAAGGCACTTTTGAGGAATGGCACTCGGCGTGTCGCCGTGAGGAGGTGGTGTTGGCCCGTTTGCGCATTGGTCACACTCGACTTACTCACTGTTTCCTTTTGCAGGGGGTTGACCCTCCTGAATGTTATTGGTGTCGGCGGCCACTTACGGTCCGGCACTTCCTTGTTGATTGTTGCCATATTGATGGTTTTCGTCGTCGTTTCCATCTTCCGCATGACATTGTGCGTCAATTGGGCGATAAGTCTGTCCTCCTGTCCGGTGTTTTTCAATTTTTGCAGGAGGTACAGATGTATGACAAGATTTAGATTAGGGGTTTGAATAATATCTCTGTAATGTGTGGTGCAGTGGCAACCCGGACCACTGCACTGTGACTGAGGTTGGCGCTAATGACCAAGCTGTCGACGCGCCATTAAGCCTCATCTCCCCCCCTCTACAGTTGAAAGTGTGAGCGTTCCAATCCCCACTGTGAGCGAAAGTATGGCTCATTTGAGGGGCGCCAAGTATTTTTCAAAATTAGACTTTAAATTTGGGTTTTATCACTTGAAACTTGCAGGTTCTGCAGTACCCAAGGCCTCATTCTGTTCATACAACAGACAATTTTCGTTTTTGAGGGTTCCCATGGGCTTAAGACGAGTCCTGCACATTTTCAATTTTGTGCGCAACAAACCTTTGCGGACATTTTAGGCGTCTATTGTGCTATTTATTTGGACGACGTGCTTTTGTCTAGTCCAGATTTCTCTGTACATATCAGTCATGTAGATAAGGCTCTAAGTCTAGTAGCGAAATCAGGCATGAAGCTGTCTGCTCAAAAGTGCACATTTGAGTGCAAATCAGTCAAATTTTTGGGTTTTGTGATTGACAAAAATGGGATAGAACCCTATAAAGAGAAAACAAGGGCTATGGCACTCTACCCTGTGCCTAAATCGCCTAAACGTATGCATTCATTTCTTGGATGGGTAAATTACTATCATCATCATGATTTTGAATTCGCTAAGCACTCTGCTGTTTTATCTAAACTCGCAAGGAAAAACGTCAAGTTTATATGGGGTAACGCAGAGGACAATGCCTTTAGGGACTTGAAGACTGCTATGGTGGAGACTACCACCCTTAAACACCCTGATTTTACTCAACCCTTTTATCTCGAAACAGATGCAAGTTTAATTAGTCTAGGCAGATGTTTGTCCCAGCTACATGGTGGAATCAAGTATCCTTTGGGCTGCACTTCACGAACACTCACCCATGCTGAAAAATCCGAAACAGCTACTGTTCTCGAAATTTTAGCTATTGTGCATTCTGTGGATTCGTTTAGGTGTTACCTTCTAGGTAAAACGTTTTTTTTTTGACGACCGATAATCTCGCAGTATGCTATTTATACTGTGCCTTAGCTTACCCCTGAAACTAGAGAGAATACTATTGCACTTGAGGGAGTATGACTTCATTGTTCGTCATAAACCTGGTAAATCACTTGCAGTTTCCGATGCGCTTTCGAGAGTCGAAGTTCCTGTTTGTGTGCTATGGAGCCAGTACCCTATTGGACACGGGCACACCTTGCGGCGGAACAGAAATTTTGACAAATACTTCGGTCCTATTCTAGATCGTCTTAAAGATCAGTGTTCTGAAAATTTAATTGACACATCTAACAGTAGAAATATTTATTTCTAGGACTATGATCAGATTCTGTATAGAATACGGCTAGCCAAGCCAGAACAAGGTCGTATGGAGAACATACCATACAAAATATGTGTTCCAAGGACCCTGGTAAATTTTTGCATAAGTGACTACCATTCAACACCAGCGGCCGGGCATCATGGCCGACGAAAAACTTTGGATTTAATACAGCTATATTGTATTTGGCCTACCATGGCTAAGGACGTAGAGAATTACTTTAAGACTTGTCCAGTGTGTCAAGAATACAATAGACCAAATAAACCTTTTAAGGCTTGTCTCGGGGCTTTTAAACCTGTACAAAGGTCTGGAATTTCCTGGAGCTTGGACTTGATAGGTCCCCTCCATACTAGCAATTTTGGAAGTTCTTGGATTCTAACTTGTGTGGATAATTTTTCAAGATATATTATTGCCGTAGCCTTACCTGATAAGAAGGTCAAAACTGTTGCTCATAAGCTATTTACTAGACTAATCTCACACTTTGGGGCACCACAGGTCGTCTTCTTGGATTTTGGTAGAGAATTTGTTAATACAATTATGGCAAAATTGGCAAATTTATTTCATATAAAACAAATAAATTTCACACCTAACACTACGTGAGTTGGCGGAAAAGTTGAAGCAGCAAATAAATGTGTAGAAACAGTTTTGCACAAAATATCACGATGCAAAAACGATTGGTGTAGATTTTTATCCATGGTTACGATGTTGTTGAACGCATTATCGAATTCCTCTACCTTATTAAGTAGTCATTTTCTTCATCATGGTTATGAATTTAGGCTACCCAGTTCATTGGCATTTGAACTTCCTCAAATTTCTTAAGATGCAGACAATACAGTCGTTCGACTAGAATCTAGACTACGTGCGGCATTCGAAATCACACGCTAACACAGTTGGAGATCAGTGGACAAGCAACAGAAATT
This sequence comes from Lithobius niger, assembly GCA_023313725.1. Lineage (NCBI taxonomy): Eukaryota > Metazoa > Arthropoda > Chilopoda > Lithobiomorpha > Lithobiidae > Lithobius > Lithobius niger. Next base: position 7,057 of record JAHWFP010133265.1, read on the forward strand.
TTACGATAAAACTGCACGTCCATATAAATTTCTTGTGGATGATTACGTGCTTTTGAAAAATTTCGTTTTACTTAGACAAATTTCGCCGAAATTGCAAAGGACCTACACAGGGCCGCATAGGATAATGAAATTTATAAATGATGTAATCGTACGAGTAGTCTTATTTTCTGGATCCAATGAAAATTGTGCGATGCCATATAAATAATCTTCGTCCTTGGTTTCTTCGACAAAATAACCTACCTATGTCTTATACAGAGCTTCAGATTTGGATGTAGCAGAATACGTTAAGGGAGAATTATCGGAGAATGAATTGAAATTAAAAGAATATATTTCGAAGTTATTATTGGATCCACCAGACCATGCGTCTGAACTTTGTGTGCCAAACTTCGCTCCATCCAATGCAGACGATACAACAAAGTAACAATTAAAACGGGTCTCGAACCCTGTTAGGCTGGATTTTTGCAAGGTAGGCATAAAAACCTAGATTTTGAATTAAATTTGCAGCGCCAGAGGGGCGCCACACATTCATATAATACCCGTTCATCAAAACTAACGCCAGAAATTAGAATTAGACGTCAATTGGATGAGGCGAAGGTTGACAATGAGTAAATAAAATAGTAGCCTATAGCATTTGTTTCGTCTACGGGCCGTTAACGTGGGAGAAAGGCCTTACAACTACACGCAACGTGGTTTTGTTTTTCTGAACCAAAATAATCGATAAAAAATTTAAATAAATGGGTTAAAATTGCTTGGACTATGTTTAGGTTACGAATTATTAACATGTTTTCAACAAATTGGAAGTAATTAACCATCAAATAAATTTTTCTAACGAGTAAGTCAATCGGTGGTTCGCGTCGGTAATGTCTAAGCGAAGCGTCGACGACAGACCGGAGAAAGGGAAGTTAACTGTTCGGAACGCGTCGCACAAGCGATCGAAAAATCACAAATTTTCGAAATAAATCAAGTTAAAACTTTAAACAAATATACCACGAGGGTGCTTTAGACTCTTATAAAGCACATTCAACAAAAAACTTGCGGTCTTAAGCAATTATTAAGGTACACAATTGAAGCAAATGCCGGAGATTCATAACAATGTTTTCATAAAGCCAAGATGGCATCTGGAACTAGTAATTTTCACCCCGTGTGGTGTGGTTGTGAACCCTGTAGATGCATACGTCATCAACACGTGGCCAAGCTAGCAAGCCAATCATGAGACAGGAAAACTCTGACATCATTACTTTCGCTTTCATTGAATAAATTATACCAGTTCAGAACCAAAACAAACAAAGATCGTAAATGCAAATCGCGTTTCGAAGAAATTAAGTAACGCATAAAATTAGATGGAAAATTTCAAATAAGTTAACTAAATAAACAATTGGCAAGAATTAATCGAAAGCAAAGTGCACTGTTGGTGGCTCATGATTGACACACAGAAATAAACAAATCATTGATAAACAACCAAAGTCTCATAGCGAGCATAACCTAACTACCGATATCCAGTTTCAAATTGTACGGTAACTCTCAAAAGCCATGATAGGAATTGCGTTAAAACGTTAAAACTGTAGCGAAATTCCTGACGAGACATGAAAATTACAAGTCAAGTACAATTTCAAACCTTAATTGTTTAACCCTAGGAAATAACGTATATCGGAAAACAAAATGGTTTTATCTGTTTAATTATGAGGCGCCATATTTTTCCTCTTCTCTAAATTTAACATAAAATACAGGCCGAAGCCAATATACAAAATGGTAACGGGAGTTAAGGCAAGCGGTTGTAACTGATTTTTAGAGATGGGACCCTAGATCCTCCTTTTATAGTTGATCCCAGCACAACCTGAAAATAACAAATACTTTCCGTTACTTCCAGTACTTTGGAAATCTTTCGATGTAGATTGGTTTTTTATATATATATATCTGACATAAAACATACAGTTCGTGTAAACAGTAAACTAGCATTACAAGTTAAAATTACTAGAAGTGAAACTTTATGCTGCTATTGCAGGCAGTCTGTTGTAAATCTCAGGTATTCATATAAACAATTAAAAGATTTTACCGAAATACATTTCGAAATTGTTAAATTTAACCTAGTGTCGTAAATATAAGTAGAGAAAACGTATAGCCTACTGATATAATTACATGTTTAAACAGTTTCGGAAACACGAAATTGGAATAGGCTACCCTAAAATATTGTTCAAAAGCATGGAATAAAATCTCCCAGACATTGAACTATAGAACTTCAGGTAAATAAGAATTTTAAGGCTAAAAATCGTTTCACTAGTTGTGCATAAGCTGAAATTATCGAGGAAAGTATCGTTATTTTTCCATGGAAATAACAGTTTAAAAGTACAAATACCAACATAGGTTTATCATTGTAATGTTACGATATTCTGGTATGTCGTTTAGGACATGTATACTAAATACAGAAAGCAACTAGAGAAAATTAGTTAATCAAACAATTTTTTTAAAAATAGGTTGCAGAAATTAAAATTAAAATACTTGGGATCAATCTTGGCAAGTAGCCAGAGATTTTCTCCAAGTAACGAACAAACTATTTACTAAAATACAAAATTCGTCATACACGGAACAATTAGTTCACGGACTGTCATCCTGCATAAATGTTAATTATTTTAAATAAAGATTGGATCGATCTTGGCAAGTAGCCAGAGATCTTCTCCTACTACTAAATTGGGCTATGAATTACTCGATTATAACATCACGCAGGCTAAATTGGTGCCGAAATAAATATTGCGGGTGCAAAACAAGGAACATATCGCTAGATAGCCTAGCTAAACCAGTAACATATTCAGAATTCCGTTTAACGGAACGGAAATCGGATCTAAATAATACTGGAAATATTTTTTTGGGGTTATCAAGAAAATGTAGCAAGCATGTATAATATTATGGTAGAAATTACATCAAATCATCCTCCAGCACTGGTGGGTCCGGGGAGGCACGGCTGTCAGGAATGACTTCTGCAGCCGGTTCGGCATCCATCTGTTTGGACTTCAACAACGGACGGAGGTATAGGAACCAGGTTCGGGACTGATCCTAGGGGATTGTTCAGATCCTCACGGGGTTGCTCTTCCTGCAGTGTGGCTTGTAGCCCTGCAGGATGGCGAATGGAATAGCCACAACTGGCTTTGGCCAAGATGGCCCGAGCGTGAAAGAAGAGGAATTCCTCGCTGGCCTCAGGAAAAGGCAAATAACAGAATGGCCGGGAATATCGGCAGTACATTCCATTAATATGCGAGCAATGGAAGAAGTGCCGAAAAATCCGGTTAGCCCAATCTTCATAGCTTTCCACTAAAGGAGGCGAGTAAAGTTGGTACCCAGCAGGTGGAGTAGCTGCTGTTGGAAAATATTACGCCAAAGGAATGACGTAATATCCTCTCCAGGATATGTAAAAGTTGGTGGGCATCTCCCGGGTTCGATTTGAGGACACCGCACAGGGACCTGCGATTGGCAGCAGGTGTAATAATGCGCCAGTAGATTCAGGATGACGGCCAGTTCCGAATGGAAAATATTTAAAATACTCACAACGCCGCAGCACAACTGGTCGACGGCGCTTTTGGAAATATTGCGATTGGACATTTAAAAAGTTCGGCAGGTTCACACGCACAGAAAATTGAAACGAAGATGAGCGAACTGAACAGTCAAAAATGTCGGAGCGGTATAAGAATAGCGGGTCCGTAGGTTTTAAAGGGCCTTCCCGACCTTGACAACAACCAATCAGAGCAAAGGTCACGATTGACGTAGTGGATCTCTTAACCCTGCCACGAAAATAATTACCCCCATTCAGCATTTCGAAGTTTCTTCCCAAACTACTCCTCCCATAATCCGGGTTGTACAAGTCTTTAATACCCATATACAAACGGCATACGTTCATGCCGGATGCTGGCCTAGAAAAATCCAGTTCGATCTATTCATAGCGAATTTCCCTCTATCTCCCAGGGATAAAGCAGAAGTAAACAAGCATCCATCCAAATACAAGTCAGACAATACAGTTAGATTCTGGAACATTCACTTTTGCGAAAACAATCAAGGTTAAAATTCTCAGCAAAATAGGAAATTGGCTGAGGTGAAGGTCGCAAGACTTGACCAAAACTCACGAAAATAAAGAGTTTGAAATACTCAAAATTTAATCGTTCAAAACGAAAGAAACTGGCAAAACAATAGTTTGCAATTTATTACAGAAAGCTAAAGATCATAAAGGATCAGGATCAGTGATAAACAAGTGAAATTGGGAAGTTAAAAGTTGAAATAATTAATGCTTTGAAATTTTCTTTTGAGGAGTAACTGAGCAGTTAGATGAGCGATAAATGTATGATGAGCAGCCGAAAGTTAATGTCCGGCGCACAAGGAATTGAGAGTGATGAAAAGCAATTAAGAGTGTAATAAAAAGAAAAATAGGACCAAACACGTGTCACAAAGTACGAAATATAGTACTTTTCACTTTAAAAAGAAAAATGAAAGTGACCGGCATAGGCCCAAACATGCGTCACTGTTCAGAAATGTTAAAATAAAGTGACCGGCGTAGGACCAAACATGGGTCACAAAGTACGAAATGTAGTACTTTTACTTTAAAAAGAAAATAAAAGTGACCGGCATAGGACCAAACATGCGTCACAAAATTGAAATGAAATAAAGTGTAATTAAAAGAGACCGGCGTGGGAATAAAAACACGTGTCACAATTACACACAGTCATATTGTTGCATTAAAATGTTGCGAGTAGCCTGGAGGCAACATAATGAGTACATTTATTGTTGTTTTTCTTCTTTTTCCTGCATATTAAAGGTCATTGGTCCCAGAAGGAAGGATGGGTCACAAACTTGGTCAAGGACTGTCGCCAAGAAAGATGGAACCATAAAAACCATCCAAATGCAGTATGGGAAAAGAAATATCAAGAAAATAAAGAATCATGAGAAATATGAAGCAAGGAAAATTACAAGACTTCTCCAAGCATGGTATGGAGATAATCACAAGGCAGAGGGGAAAACAAGATGGAGGGAGGAGAAGAATTCTTTAAAGAAGAATCCCCCCCCCCCCCGCCCCGCCCCTCCCCAATCAAAATTTCCGAATTTTCCTATATGACTTAGTTCTGAACTGAGGCGGACTGGCAAGGTCGGGGGGTCGGGGGTTCCCGACTGGCCTCTCGCCCTAGTGGCCTCATCTCCCCCCTAGTGGCCTCTCAGAAATAAATAAGTTGAAAAGTAAATTCGGTGTATATTTTAAATATTTCTTTTTTTGTAATACTCGGTTACTCTATTTATTCGTGCGAAGTTTCACACCTTTTAGCTGTACTTACTAAATTAATATTCTCGATTTGCAAGGAACATTGGTTTTGTTAATTAGCCTTTTTTGTCCTCCAAGTAGGATGCCGAAATTTACTAGTTGCGGTTTCTCGCGGCATTGATTTAATGAATGAAAGAAAGAGCAGTTGCAAAATGTACGTCTACCTGGCGTGATTGCATTAACTGACTGAACATTACACACAGAGAGGAAGTGGAGATAACGTTTCATCTGTCACGGAAACGAGCGAACCGATGAAAAATCTTCAATTTGTTTTAAAACGACGAAAACCGTCAAAAGTTGTTCTAAACACGGAAGTTGGAGGGTTGGAAGGCCATCACGGTTAGGATGAATTTCGTTAAAGTCCGTTCTGCGCCCGGTTAAAAAAATCTGGATTTCGGTGGCAAAACTAAGCAGCCAGCTATAAGAATGACACTTAGACAATCTCTGCTTAGGAAGGTAAGCCCTGAATTTTTTCTACACCGTACTTTTTACACCGTACTTGTGCAAGCTCATTGAGAGTGATCTGTATAGATTATCGTCATGCGTGTTTCCCACAATTAGTTAAAATGAGAAAAAAAAGCATCTCAGCAAAAATACCATAAGAGTCACATGACCAAATTCTAACAAATACTAAAGCCTGGCCTAGCACTTTGACACCACGACCATTTTCGCTAAAGTGCTTTCATTTTAAAATGTTCCTTTCCTTCTAGCAAGTCCGTGCCCGTAACTTGGCTTAGGTCCTATTTCCATGTTTTAAAATGAGGAAACTGGGATTCAATTGATGTTGAGGGCAGATCCAAGGAAGGCGCCGAAGAGACTGAAGCCCTCCATGTTAACTCGCAAAAATTGCCGAAATAGTTCGAAAAAAACGTAGCTAAGAGAAAAATTATTCAAAAAATTTGAAAAAAACACTCGGCGATTATTGCCCCCCCCCCCCAACTTTGTTCTGGTTCCGCTCTTTATTATTTGCATCCATCACTGATGTTGGAAAGTCCCCACCCTTCGAAGCGCCAAAATATGCTAACTTCAGTGTGATAACACATAACACTGAACCAAAACTAGAACCAACCGGTCCAACACTAATCACTAGGGTTAAATCCCTTGCTTTTCATAATAAAAAAAAAATAGTACTGAGTCTTCGTGTGAACACCAGGGATCCAGTATTCTTCTAAAGCCACCAAAAATAAATTTAGGGTATGGGAAGGGATTTTAAAAAAATGTTTTTCCCTACTGTTATTTACTGTCTTTTATTTTTGTGGCGCCCTAAGCAATGTCTAATACATATCGTTTGAAGCCAGTAAAGGCCTTAGAATACCTAAAAATCCGTCAGCTTCCGGGGCTAAGCCCCGGACCCCGCTGGGGGAGCTCACAGCACTCCCCCAGACCCCCTAGCCGCAATGCTTCATCCAACAAAATTTACCCCCACCCCAGCCAAATGCTCTTCACTACGTCCTGGCTCTGCCCTAATAAGTTGAAAAAAGTGGTCTCTGGCCGTTATTTCCCGACTGGCCTCTTGACCCGCCAGTCCGCCTCTGTGACAGATAGTGACTCAAAGTAATATTTTATGAGTGATGTGTTCTCAAAACTTTCACGACATGGATTTGTGTGCATGTGAACTGGTACAGGTTGTTTTACCTAAAAGAAAGAATAGGCCAAGAAAATAATAGGTTTTTTCCCGTACCCGATCTTAGGATCGAAAATTTGGGAGTATGCACATAATACATGGAGTGGTACGGACTAATTTGTAAAGTTTAGTTGGACAGGGCTTGGAGACCCATTTCGGGTCACCTAAGTCCTAGTTTAGTGAAGAACAATGGTAACGATTAATTAGTTAATTATGTAATTAATGAACAATTATAAATATTAATATTAATCAAACTTCTAGCACACAGAAATCCTTATTTATTTTATTGGCCTAGTCTAAAAGAACCAAGTCAAGTCACTATAGGAAAAGAAAAACTGTGAAACAGGTTCGGGTAATATATTCATGGTCAGTCAGACAAGCAGAGTCATGCAGCATGAGCAATAGCAAAACATCTAGAAAGGTAATGCAAACGCATGCAGCGGCTGATGTAACACATGCAGTACGATGATGAAACCATGTTGCAAAGAATCTAAAAATAGTAACATGAGGTAGTGGAAAATGACATCCTGTCTATTCACCTAAAAAGTATAAAAGGAAAAGAGGAAAGCAAAGCAGGACCATTCTGATCTTTCAGACTCCAGCTCCTGACCGTATTGTTGCTTCCTAGACGTGCTCATGCTTAGATCTCGACATCCGAATTTAAGTATCATTCTGATCTATATAGAATTATCATAACGTTAGCTTGAATTTATCTATATCAAGCTAATATTTTAGCGTATATATATATTCCATGAATCAGTTATCCAACCTGGCCCAAAATCCCGAATTATAATTGTGAATACGAAATTATCATAATATTGATGAGTTATTGATACACACTTATTCCTGGCTAGGATAAATAGCAGGATAAACTGTAACCTAATCACGTAATTAAATCTGGCCTTAAGAAAACTTACTATCGTCTTTATTGAGTCTATATATTTTAAGATAGAATATTATTGAATTATTGGGCATTCTTGACTTATGGCTTGTAGTTGGTAGAACAGGCCGACTAAAACCCATAACACTCGTAACCCCTTGACGTATCCAAGCTGTCTGCTTTCCCGCTTACCTGGCCAGCAGAAAACCATAATTTTCTGCTTGATCCAGGGCCATGTTGGGATAGGTGGGAATGAGCACGCTGATTCTCCGGCGAAAGGAGCCCTTTCTGTTCCTCTTGAAAGGGATCTCGGCCTTGTTCCCTCGAACGTCTTTCCAACTCTGTCTGAGGTTGCACGCTTTTTAGCAAGCCTTGTGAGAGAGACAAGACAGCAGTAAGTTGCGGGCTGTTAAAGGCACTGTCCAGCCATGGCACTCGGTCTGTCGCTGCAATAGCCGAGAAGAGGTGGTGTTGGCCCGTTTATAAATTGGGCGCACCAAACTTACTCGTTGCTTCCTTTTGATGGGGGTTATCCCTCCTGAATGTCCTTGCTTGATGATGTTCGTCGCCGTTTCCTTCTTCCGCGAGACATGGAGCATCAATTGGGTGATAAGTCTGTCCTCCTGTCTGGGGTTTATAAATTTTTGCAGGCGGGACATATCTATATCAAGATCTAGATTTGGGGGTCTGTGTAACATCTCTAGTGTGTGGCGCAGTGGTAACCTGCACCACTGCACTGTGACTGAGGTTGGCACTACTGACCTGGTTGTAAACGCGCCATTAAGCCTCACTCTCCCCCACCTCCCCCTTCCTTGGATTCACAGCCATTTTCTGACGAACAGCTCGTATCTTGTTCGGACGGCTGCAAAATGCAATCAGATTGCACTTCGTCGCTTGAAAGTTGTGGTTTGCTGATTTCTTCTTCCTCAGCGCCTGCAGAAACCACTCTTCTTCCTCGTTTGGATGATTTCTTATTTGACCTTTTTATTAGCTTTCTGTTAGAGACTGTTGCCGAAGTCGTTTGTTGTTCTTCAGAGATTAATTCTTCTGTGACACTCCTCATTCTACATTGTGTCGCTTTCGTTTGTGCTCCTTATTGCATATCATTTCTTATGCTTTCCAGCATACTCACAACACATTCTGAGACAGAACTGTTGATAGATCGTGGTGATTGAGTATTGATAGTAGGGATTCTACTTAGAATCGCATCTGGTGAAAGGGGATAAATTCCACATTTCTTAAAACTGGACTTCGTGGCCCCACAGTGACAAGATTCTAACTTCACTTACCCCTATTTTTCAGTATTCAAGCGTAACGTTTCGGTGACAGCTACGTCCTATAATTTTTTATGTCTTCATGATATCTTTACCATGCTGCCTCTGCAATGTCATACAAGTTTTTTAAAAAAATTCACTTTTGAGTGAAGTGCCCAACACAGATTTCCAGGCACTGCTCTTTTCAGATAGAACCCTGTCTCTCTGAAAACCTTCCTCAAAATTCAGGATGACAGGGTATTTGCACATAGAACCTTATCAAACTTAATTCAAATTATCACTATTGTAGCAAAAAAAATTACCCCAGCGTGAAACTATCTAGTAATTAAGGATACTTATGGTTTGGTTTAAAGAATTAAATCGGTGTTTATTTAAACTACAGCAATATTTCCATTAAAAACCATTAAAGGAGAAAAGACTCCCAACTAAAAATCATACACACAAAATACACTCCTTATTCTACAGTATTAGGATACCAATATTAGCGTTGGTATAACAATAAATGCATCGTAAAGAAATACTGAGAATGTGACTAACAAACTAATTGTTTCACCACACAGGACTCATCTTAGGTTCTTTTCTTAGGTGCTGTTGGTTTTGGAATTTTAAGAACCTGTGTGTAGTATTGAACGTCCACCAATGGCATCCATTTTAACATTGCTGATAGGTCGTTTACTTTCTCCTTGGAAAGTTTCTGGCCGACCTGGGATCTCAGTGCCACCATGGGTGTGGGTGATGCAATACTCTCATTCCTACACTGTCTCGCAGTCTGACTTCGTCGAATGTTGGTCTTAGTAAATAGGTTATCAGAGAACGAAGTTTTATACTCTACTTCATACTTCGACTGCGTGAATCGCAGGTGGCTTACCTTACTGTATGGCACGTTAGTGTATTGCATATTTTTTGCCAGTGCTTGGTATTCTTTGAAATCTGTACTTATCATTCTCATAATGCGCATAGGTGACTTTCGGTTTACCTTCATGAGGACTTGCATTAGTGAAACAGGCGAGTAGTATTCTGCTACTTGTGTGGCTTTCTCAATTTGGCTGTGCAGATTATCTACCTCCTGAATACACGAGTGTCCAGGAACTGAGAACTTCATTTCTATAGAAGTAATGTTAGGATGATCTTCTATAAATTTCATTAATGCAAAACTCATAATAGAATTGCGATTTTGCGGAACGCAACTATCGCTCCATAGTGTTAATTCAGTTACTTCGGGGAAATCAACTAAAACTGCCTGCAGAATCTTTATCAGTGCACTGGCCATGTCATTCCCGGCTCTGCCAGACATTGCCTCTGTCCACATAGCACAATATGCCTTTTTCGTTTTTGAAACATGGGCTGTTAAATTGTAAGTGTTGAGCTTTCGTTTATAAAAAAAATTACTAGTACCGGCTTTCGGAAGGGTGATCACGTTTTCTAAATCAAAACAGACCACAGTTTTTGTTTTCTCACCACGTTCCAGATTTCGTTCTTCTCGCATGTTAGTTTTTTCGACTAAATGTTTGTCATATTTGGTTTTAAGTTCTTCATTAACTGAGTGATTTTTGTCTGCTATCCTATGCTCTTCACACAAGTCGCATCGGTCATTTTTCTGTACATGAAAACCCAAATTAAATTCATTATTGAATATTTCTCTGTAATAAGATAGCTTTACAGGAACCCTGCTTTCTGCTGTGCATTTTTCGACATACAGATCATACATTTTGCTTACATTTAAATGTGATTCTAAATATTGTCGCTTTGTTGTAGCCCTACAATAGTGGGATTCAATTTTTGGAAATGAGTCAATGTGATCTATTACATGTTGTCTCACCTCAGCAGGTTTCTTCCTGCTACTGTTTGGATTTGTCCCTCGCTTATCCACACCTGGAGATGATGTCACCGGATCTTTGTTTTTATGAGCATTGTATATCGGCTTTTGACTAATACTTATGTATCTAAATAATATGTTTTACATACACGAATTGGTTTATCTTTCAAAATAAAGTAATAGCTGAATGAATAGTTACGGCGACTGCGATTGCCACGTCCAACTGTAATTCGGCTCTTTTCGTGACGTTTAGTTGTTTTAAGATAAAAGTGACTTTTATCCTTTTGATTGGAGTTATAAAATCCCTGTCGTACGTGTTCCCTTTCTTTAACAGTAATATTGGTGGAACATTTAAATTTGCATTTGTTAGTACAATCTTTTGTAGTTTTCAAACACTTGGCCTCAACTTTTTTCCCTCGTTTGGATGTGTATGCTTGTCCTGAATGGTATGCTTTCTTCCGGACTTCAGATGCCCAGTCATTTGGATTACGTTGTCGTTTTCTTGTTAGTTTTTTTGTTGGAACGTCATTCCTAAAAAAATAATACATTCAAACCTCGTTTCCATTTCCATATCCTTTTTAATAGTCTTACTGAATAACACACCCAGTTAAATATTTCTATGAATATTTAGTTCCCCTCAAATAATTAGGCCTACCTATTTGTGTTTAAGTTTTCATTTAAGTTTTCATCAATTCATCCTGTTGATTGGCATGTAGATACAATTCTGCTTCTTCCTCCTGATTTGTTGGCAAGTTATCATTGTGTTGTCTAAAAAAATAATTAAAATACCAAGTTTTATTAACTGATGAAATTAATTTTTATCCATCAAAAATTTTATCTTTAACCAGCTGCCTAAATTCTCCAAATTGTTGCACTATCATTCATAAAACCTAACAAGACAATAATTACAGCAGTATTCTCCTATTCTGGCACAGGCTCAGTGGCGGATTTAAGGCAAGAGGCCGGGGAGGAGAGAGGGGCTAGCTCCGGAAAGCCCTTTTAATTCCACAAAAAGTTCTGAGGATTTTTTTATTGCTGTTCAGTTCATTTTTTTTTTCACCATATTTCATCCGTAAAATCACAAAACCGGACATTGAATGGACCCGGAAAGCCCTTTTTGCCGAGAAGGTACTTTGGGGTTGAAGGCCAAAGAAGGGGGGGGGGGGTGCCCCTTGCCCTTCCCCGTTAAATCTGCCCCTGCGTAGGCTAAATATTATAATATCGTAGGCACACAGCCTCTTTAATTAAGCCCTGCTTAATAAGACAAAGGACTAAACTTCTACGCAATAGTCTAGTTTCCCTCAAATAATTAGGCGTACCTATTTGTGTTTAAGTTTTCATCAGCCTGCGTCAACTCCAATTCCTATTCAACTTGTTGAGTGGCATGTAGATCCACTTCTGTTTATTCCACCTGACTTGTTGGCAAGTTATCATTATGTTGTCTAAATAAATAATTAACATATTAACGTTTTATTAACTAGTGAAATTATTTTTTATCCAGCAAAAAATGAATTGTTGGCCAGCCGTACAAACTCAAAATCTCCAAATTTTAGAACTATCATTTATAAAACCACTTCAAGCCAATAATTACTACAGTACTAAAGTACAGTATTTTATAGTATTATTTTCAAATTCTGACAAAGGTGCTGTGGCAATTTTTAGGCAAGAGACTTGGGAGGGGGGGGGGGGGCGAGGCAAGCTCTGTAAGGCCTCTTTTTCTTCCAGAAAGTTTTTGAGGATTTTTTGTTGTTCTATTCTTATTTTTTTCACCTCGTTTCACCCCTAACTCCAACAAAATTGGACATGGAATAGGCTCGGGAAGGCCGTTCTTACGATAAAGTCCGTATGGGTTGAAGGGGGGGGGGGGGGAGGTGCACCCCTTGCCTTTCTGCCATTAAATCCATCCGGCATAGGCTAGATATTATAATATCATAGGCTCACAGCCTTTTTAAATCAATAGTGTCAGGTCCTGCTTAATAACAAACAAGTCTAAATTTCTGTGTATAGTCTAGTTCCCCTCAAAAAATTAGGCGTACCTATTAGCGTTTATGTTTTCGTCACTTTGTATAAATTCCGGTTCATCTTGCTGATCGGTGTGTAAAGCCACTTCTGACTCTTCCTCAATAAACAGGTTGTCAATTTCATTCCTAGAAAATGAAATTTAAAATTGATACACGGTAACAACATTACTATGGATTGCCACTGCAATTTTAATAGCGAGTCGGCCTTTTAATAATGAGTGTGAGAAACACTACTTACTGTCGGGCATGGCTTGACGGCGCCGGCGACGGCAATCTTTTCCGCTTTTTCCGTGATGGTGTCTGCCTCTCATCGCTACTTTCATCTTCTGCATCACTGGCCGACAATTGGAAATCACATCCAGATGATTGGAAATCACATCCAGATGATTGGAAATCACTTCCAGATGATTGGACGTCACTTCCACTGCTTAAATTTTCGTTTAAGTCCCGAATCGGAGAAATACTTCTCCACCGGCAATGCTAGCTTTCTGAGTCCCGCCATTTTTGTTGTTTACAGCAGGAGGAGGGCTGTGATTGGTCAGGCGATCGGCGGATCGCTTTCTTAAGGCATTCTCATTGGTGAACGTGTAGTTTGAACTTTGGCATTGCAGCTGCAGTACATAGAACTTTGTCATTTTGTTGTAGAGTATCTGTATGTAGATGGAACCATGTAATTCTGTTAACAACGAGCGACACGTTTGAGAAACTTTCATAACGTGTTGTGACTGACGTAGCGGTACGTAGATAGAACCTTTCCAAACCAAAAACTCATTTTTTTCAAAAATGCTAGATAGAACCTTGTCATTATGGGGCCACGACTTGCGCTCAGCAAATCTTGCATTAGTTTACTTAACAAGGCTGGAAACCGATCCTTTGGTAAACTGGTTTGCCTACTTCCAAAACCCTTCTTCCAGTCAGGATGTCTATCTAAACTGTCTTCGTGATTGCAAAAAAAATGCAACATTTAACGGCTGGCTCATCTGAGTAGAATTTGTTGGCAAACACGTAAAATTTATTTGGTATGCTTTTCATTGTCGTACCAATTCCAATGAAACTTAAGACGACAAAATTATGAGCTTTGGCCCACGGTAAAACACACTTCATGAACCAATCTCCGACAATTACAGAATCAAATCGCCCACTTTGCGTCCGATAGTATCCGACACGTTTCATTGCCGCATTTCACCATGTACTCCAAAGGTTTTCACCTTTGTATACTACCACATGGCGGCCCCTGCAAACGTAAGAGATAATGCTAATTTGGACGAGTCCGTGACTGGATGTTTTGTCCTCCTTTTGTAGATGCATTTTTTCTTCCCGGATCATCGCTTAGTTTGGTCTTATAATTAAGAATGTTCTCTGGAGGAACCCCTGATGCAGAAACCTCGAGATTTTAATATTTAACAATATCTCCTCTTTACATACCGCAGCTCTTATCTGATAATGTTTTGGTGTTGAAGGTGAACCAGTTGCTTCTGTCGTTTAATGAATGATATGAAACAATCTTTTACCTGGATAATTGTTTCTCTTAACATTTTACGGTTTTCCCGGCTTCATCTATATAGCCGAGGGGAGGTACAGATGTATGACAAGATTTAGATTAGGGGTTTGAATAATATCTCTGTAATGTGTGGTGCAGTGGCAACCCGGACCACTGCACTGTGACTGAGGTTGGCGCTAATAACCAAGCTGTCGGCGCGCCATTAAGCCTCATCTCCCCCCCCCCCCATCTATATAGCAATTCAACAACATTTTAAAATCCTGACGAGCATAAGGGACTCCCCATTCTGCAACAAATTAGTAAATTATCAACAAAGGCACTTTCTTAACTGGGCTTCGTACGATGTTTACCATACACATGCCCCTTCCCCCCCCCCCTACACATGGTTATGTAGTGTTCTATATGGAATTCTTCAATGTACTACATAATGCTTGTCGAAATGAAAATTGGGATTGCTTTACTTTCTCTGTGGATTCCTCCAGATCTTTTTGCATGTATTTCATACCAGCACCATAGGAACGGGCCCTGGCATCCCTTTTGTATGTATGCACCATATATTTATGAAAAGGTCGAACTGGACACAACTCGGATACCAATACAGATGCTATGGTCAATTTAAAACATTCAAAACGTGGGGTTACTTCGATCACAAAAATCGGTCGGTTTACATTGACAATGCTTTAAAACTACACTAATTCTACGAAATTTCTAATAATGTTCATTAGACAGCAACCACGAAGTCCTAACCTTTTGACACACTTTTTAACTTATAACTTACAACTTACCAATTAAAGATTTACAAGCCAACAAAAAGCAAGTTTTCCTAGTCGGCCTGGCCGTATTGGTTTCTATTGAAAGGTGGCTTGATTATACCACACCCAAAACAATAATTTGGGTTATGTCTAGATGTATACAGACTTAAAAAAATTATGTAATGAATTCTCAATATCATAAAATCCGGTGGAACAATGTCGGACTGGCCAGGTCGTCTAATCAGCAATCGCCAAGGTCCCAAGGAGTCCTGCAGGGGCCCCGAGCCAGAGCGCAAGATCTATAAATATTTGGGAAGGAAGGTAAGTGCAAATGACTTAAAACCAACTAGCGATTGCAGTTCGCGTTTTGTGGTTTTCTTTTTCAGTTTGAATTTCCACACCAATGTTAATAGCTTCACGACCTTGACGTCTTCCGGGAGAGCAGCTGATATGGCATTAGAATCAAGCAGGATTCCTAAAAACTCTACCCGTTGGAGGTCGATTGACAGTCAGCACGCGTGTACCAAGAAGAAAATTTGTTCAAAAAATTAACAATGTTGTGAAAACTACGTCGTGTAAGAATGCACACTAGAGCTTGAGAAACTCTAAAACGTATAGACGGCGCGTTACTAAGCCAAAACACAGAAAATTGTCAGCAAAATATTCGTATCGTGAGGGATTATGAGGGCCAAACATCTAGCGCAGGCCTTGCAACTGCCAATGGGTTTTGAAGATTGGGATACGTTTCAACGCATCTTTAATGGCAACAATAGCAAAATAACAACCGGGTGTCATAGAGCAATAGCGTCATCGACAGTCTTCAAACTGTGCTTTAGGGGGGAAATGTGCTGGTGAATGGCGGCCCCGTAAAGTTGAGAACAGTCAGTAATAGGCCTTAGCATGTCACTGTCTTTTTTGGGGACTGCCCCAATGGAGTGGATTTTGCAGGGCTTATGCGTTTGCATGGATAGGCGATAGCAAGCAATTTCATTACGAAACAATTCAAGTAGTGGTTTGGCTGTTGTGTTTACGCACGAGCATAGTTGAAGAAGTCCAAGGGGGGGGGGGGGGCGTGCAATCGTCGTCCACCAGACGAAAACCTTCAGCAATGCCATAGCGAATAAAATGTGCATCCTCATCATCTTGTAGGGTCGTCTTCCAAGCGGGAAATCGGCGGGTAAGAGTACAAATACTAGCAAGTTCAGCAGTTGGGGTGGAGACGAAGTGGGTTAAGAGCGATGGTGTCGGCGCAGTAGCAAGGGTCTCAGCAGGAGCAAGGCGATTCTCCGTTCGGGGAGAGAGGGCGTGGGCGTGCGTTGTCATGGGTTGGTGGACGGGCGTGGGCGAACAGCCGAACTGGTAGTGCTTTCCATACGACGTTCACATCTTTGAGCGTTATGTGACAACTGAAAGCAATGCATGCACACATGGTAGTAACTACATGGTGGACGGCATGTTGTGTAATTCTACTTGTGACAGATGGGGGTGTTCACAAACTGGGAAGCCTGAGGTTGACTCCTTTTTGCTGCTGAAGAGTCAAAATGTTGGGCCCTGAGCCCAAACCAAGCGTGAGAATCGTCGAACTGCAGGTTTCGTCTAGCAATGTGTAATTGAAA
The DNA here is from genome assembly GCA_023313725.1 of Lithobius niger. Lineage (NCBI taxonomy): Eukaryota > Metazoa > Arthropoda > Chilopoda > Lithobiomorpha > Lithobiidae > Lithobius > Lithobius niger. The sequence continues at coordinate 23,834 of JAHWFP010133265.1, forward strand.
ATGGTCATCAAAGGTTAATACACTTTTTGGTGAAACCGAGTCGACTTGTCGAACACAAATTTTATGTACGAACTATACTGCTTGATTAAAGGGCCTTCATTGCCATCTTGTATTAACTTGTCCAGGGCACAGATAGCACCGCACACGTAAGACAGAAGGTCTAAGTCTAATCGTTTTATTTAGGACACTTCCTTAGAATTTGAATACACAAAAGTATGAGGGTGTGGGAAACACTCACCATTCGTGATGTTCTGCTGTGTGGCTGAGTTAGCAGATGCGGTCAAGAGTTGTTCAACCTGTCGTAGGGCGTCGGCGACAGAGGCATCTGCTTGCGTTGGTTGCTGTGTTGGTTGCGGCTAGGTTAAATCCGTTGATTTGTGGTCACACATACTGTCTGTAGGGCGCGCCGAATTGTTCGTTGTGAGCAGCGACACAGCACGGCGGAGCAAGGGTTTTTGCGCCATGTTACTTAGCTGTAATTCGGTGATATCTTCAGAAGTGATAGCAGTAACAGCTGTCTTAGATATGTATCTATTTGTGGATAGTGCCGTACACATATAGTGGAATCCAGACTGGCAGCGTCGCACCAATATGCAAGGCAAAAGCTATTGTCTGCAGCATTGTCAGCATTGTTGTTGCCATTATCCTGGGAGGCAATCTCAATGCTGATATTGTTGCTTTCGTCTTGGACACGGAAAATAACTTCGGCTGGCACAAGTCCGTCTTCCACAATCGCAGCGGTTAGTCGATCCAAAAGGTCGGGTTTCAGGCCGGAAGAGTCTAATCCCCGTTTTACGAGCCCGTTTCTTAGATCGTTCGCTATTAAATTGGAGATGTGATAGCCATATTACAAATAAGGCTAGTAAATGAACAAAACAACAGCAAGCAAGGCATGCGTGGGATGCACTCGAAAGACGCAGTGAAACTGACCATTAGCAAAGGAAAGATGACCACCCCCCCCCCCCCCTCCCAAAGAAGGCCATAAACTTCACTCTCTCAATTTTAGCCCATTAAAAAAGTAAACGGTCACATAAATTTTCACTGCAAATTACGATTCCATGAATACTGGTTAATTATCATCATTATTCGGTAAGTTTGAAAGTAAAGTCTTTGATGCGGGTTTTTTCCCATTAGTTTTCGCAACACTTCTGTGAAGCAAGCGAGTAACTGAAACGCTGCCCCTGATCATTCTGGTCGCTTCCCTGCAGTTATCCTCCCAGCCATGAGACGTTGGAGGAAATTGAGAGCAAAAACAAACCTAAGGACCCCTAAATCAAGGGAGAAAAAATGAAAATGGAGTATATCAATTTCAAATGTGGAAGCTTTTCTCCAATAATACCTCAAATTGTTTTGGACAAATCTCGGTGAAAGATTTCATCTTTCGATGTTTCATTTTGTATACGCATGTTGCTGCGTCAAAAATGTGGCACTTTTTTGCAATAATACCTCCAGGCCGGGGCGAGGGGTAATCGTCTAACTGGAAAATCGTATAATTGGAAGAACGTGTATACAGTATAATAGTATATTGGAAAATCGTCTTAACACGAAATTCGTATAATGGAAAATCGTCTAACATGAAATTCGTATAATGAAAAATAGTATAATATCCCTGCTATTGGTGTCGACGGCCACTTACGGTCCGGCACTTCCTTGTTGATTGTCGCCATCTTGATGGTGTTCGTCGTCGTTTCCATCTTCCGCATGACATTGCGCGTCAATTGGGCGATAAGTCTGTCCTCCTGTCCGGTGTTTTTCAATTTTTGCAGGAGGTACAGATGTATGACAAGATTTAGATTAGGAGTTTGGATAATATCTCTGTAATGTGTGGTGCAGTGGCAACCCGGACCACTGCACCGTGACTGAGGTTGGCGCTAATGACCATGCTGTCGACGCGCCATTAAGCCTCAGCCCCCCCCCCCCCCCCGCCGCTCTCGCTGTGGCTATACATATAACATCAGAACCCGCAGGCATATTATTGTCCTGTCCATTATACGATATTCTGTTTCGACGATTTTCCATTATACGATATTCCGTTCAGATGATTTTGCAGATTTTGTATTTAGACAGGTATTAGATAATGATCATCCCATTTGACGATTTTCCGTTTACTCTTTCGTCTGACGCCACCTCTAGGCCTAGTTGTCTGGAATAAAACTGAGAAAATTTTCGATATTCCATTTTTTTTTAATGTTATGCCTCTGGCAGGGGGCACACGTCATTTCTTCGTTACTCATTATAGCTTAAAAGTCTAAACTAAACTAAATTAATTTAATTAGCAAAGAAAATGTCAAAAAAAAAACATGATTTTTCCACTATTCCAGACCTTTTCAAAGTTACTTTTCGAAGGCAAAATAGTACGACGAGTTGGCAAAATAGGGGATCCCGAATATATATTGGGGGGGGGGGGGGTTTAAAAACCAAAGTTATATAAAAATTTTAATTAGGGGTTTGAAAAAAATTCTTTTAATGTGTGGTGCAGTGGCAACCCGGACCACTGCACTGTGACTGGGGGTTGCCCCAAATACCCAACCGTTGGCCGCCCATTTAACCCTAATTCCCCCCCCCCCTCCCAAAAAAAAAAACCTGCCGTCCTGAAGAACGAAAAATCACCAAAATTTGCTTGACAATTTGTTGCAAATGTGCTCACTGGAAACCAACAAATGGCAGAAAGGGCACTAAAATAGCGTAAAATGTTTCGGCTTCCAGGGCTCTACTCTGGGCCTACTACCACTTAACTGAATTTTCCAGACCTTTTCAAAGTTACTTTTAGAAGGCAAAATAGTATGACGAGTTGGCAAAATAGGGGATCCCGAATATATATGGGGGGGGGGGGGGCTTTCAAGATCCACGCCGAAGGCTCTCAAGGGGGCCGGTCCGACACTGCGGTGGTGATGTAGTGAGGTCGTGGTCAATGTAACCCCACTGTTCAGTGTAGCCCCACTTTACAGTAGCTTTGTTGCAGCCGTCTTGGTTTTATAAGGAACAAATAAATTGTCTGACTTAATTTTCGTCGTAAACTACACGTCCATAAACAATGGTCGTGTGGAGTGCATTCACTTTCAGAAAACTAACACTGCAAGACTATCTGTAGTCACATTATAACAGCACTCGATTCAAAAATCGCACTTGAGGAAGAGCGGCCCACTGAACTATACTGCTTGCTTGACCTGGACTCCCTATTCCCTGTTCATTTTAGAGGCCAGTCCAGGTTGAACTAAGTGGTCAATGTTATTGAATGAGGTTAACGAGGGCCATATTTTTATTGGTGAAGCGTTTCATGGGCAAAGACACAAGTGTCCTCAAGTGGGAGTCCTGATGTGTGTTGGATTTTAGCAAAATGAAGGTCTTACCCACAAGATGAGATGTTTGGTGATCTTGTGGTGTTCAATTCAATCTATCTCCTCTGAGGGTGGGGCTCAACGTGTTCCTTGATGTGCATCTGAAGCTGTTTATGGATCTTGCTGATGTAAACAGCATCAAATACCTGGCAAGGGTTGCAGTCAACCACACGACATTGTGAGACCGGGGGGGGGGGGGGGGGGGGGGCGGGGGTACTGTACAAAGGCGGCAGTGGGGGACGGGGTGACCAGGGGCACCATAGTTGCCGAGAGGGCGGTCTGAACTACTGGAACTCTGTCAGAAGCTCACTTGAAGTAAACTCACCTGACCAAAAGGTCACTTGACATAAGCTCACCTAAATATGATTTAGTACATGTGGTGTCGTTACTTGTAGCACCACAATGGCTGCTTTCAAGTTAGGTTCCTTTTGTCAACCATCCTAACCAAAGTACCCAAACCATAACCATCCTAGCCAAAGTACACTACAGTACACAAAAGCTCACCTAAATAAAACTTAAAAAGTCTTAATTGTGTAACCCACGGACTTACAAAATTACGTAAAATTAATATTTTCCCCTGTGTACATTCCTCGTGATTGGCTTTCCTGCATAGCTCAAGTTTACAACATTACTTCAGACGCGTACAAATGTTGCCAAGGCATTTATTTTCCTCCTCATGAAAAACGGTTTTGCTACATTCATTCTAACCTACAGAAATGTTGCAAAAGCTATTTTGTACCAGATGTTCGACTATAGTGAGATGGTATGTCCTTGACGAGCCTGCATGGCAACTGCGGACTTGACAATACGCTTTTTGGGCTGGATCCTCATTTCATGGTGTGTCAGCTGTGCCTGGACCATTGTGTGGTCCTTCCTTAGGACATATAAGGTGCTCCACAACGTTGAATGTTTGTAGCCAATAAGTGATGCAAATGCATTGTTCCAACTTTTGAAAATGTTAGTACGATCTTGACCTGCCAGCGTGATGGTAATGAACATTTCCATTGCTCGAGAGGAAACAGTGGGGTGAATTCAGTGGAAGTGAGCCACCTGACCGGCAGATCATATAGAACGCAATGGGCAGTAGACATAAGTGGCATCAAAATGGAGCAACAGATCGAGTAGCTCATCAGGAAACACAGTGTTTAGCCATTCAATCGCATCCTTCACGCTGTGAATTGGCAAATAACGCCTGCCCACCCTAAAATCGTGAAATAATGGACCTAACGCCCACCCTACAAATCGTTGTTTTTCTACAACAAAATTAACTAACTAAAAAGCATCATACAAATTGTCTATCAAACGAGCGATATTTTTTTATTACAGTAGTGCTTTTAACAGTAATTAGGAGTAGACCACTGACTGGGCAACAACTGTGTCCTAAATAATTCCAAGTACCTTTAACAGCAACTTGGGATTGGGAAAAATAATATGGACGGTTATTTTCACAATCTGTTAAATGACTCGTAGCCCAAAAGATTTATTTCTTCTCTTCAACTTTATTGTCCTTGAATTCAGTGGTTTTCTAACCTCAAACTTAAAACGTTACGTTACACAGTAGGCCAGGATTAAAAACCATATTTCAGCTGAATGGGTCAGGATGGAGCTCACAACGCAAGGGGGTTCTGTTACTTCCAGGCCTGCGTGGTAGGCTCTTAAACAAGCTGATTGGTCAGCTTTTCATGAGGCTGCTGTCTTTCAGCATGCGGTGGAGGACTTTTTTCATGTGGATAAACTTTCAACTCGTTCACTGATGTGGTCCTTGCTGCTAATGACCAAGTTGTCGACGCGCCATTAAGCCTCAATCCCCCCCCCCCCCCTTGCTGCTGCTTACGCTACTCTCCTGCGCACGTCCACAAAGCCAAGAGGAGTTCCTATACCGTGGTGGACACCAGCTTGCTGGCAGGCCATTCAGGCCCGCAGACAAGCATTGTGTGCATTTAAGGCCAGCCCACATGCTGAAAACTTTGTCGCCTCTAAGCACTGCCTTGCCCATTCTTGGTATGTCATCCGTGAGGCAAGGCATGCTTCGTGGTCGGCCTATGTTTCGTCAATAGGCCATCTCATCTGCAAATATAGCAAAATCATCGGTCGAGGTTATAATACTGTCCATCAATTGTTACGTTGTTGCATATTGTTTGATGTTCGACTATCACTGCCTGACAGCCTTTGTTCATAAGTCACTGAACATTTCTAACTCCATTGTTTCTCTCTGTTCTCCCTTGCAGTGCTGCAAACACCGGTTCTCGTCAGTTCACCGAAGTTAAGCAGCATTGGCCCCGATTGGTACTTGGGTGGGTGACCTCCTGGGAAGCCATTCTGGGTGCTGCAGACGACCGGGTGCGGTTAACGCTTGCTAAAACCCTTTGACCCCAAATGTCACTTTTTTTCAGATATTTTATTTATTTTTTTCTACAACTGAAAAACGATGAGGGAGGAAGCGACATGAAAGCTGAGGGCCGCCATGTTTCTCCACAAATATGTTGAAGTCCATACAATAATTAACGTCGAATGATGTTAATACTCTTCAGTGAGTAGTAGTGACTCGCATACGTATTTATGCAATTTTCCTCTAAAGAGAATAGTGTAAATGCAACCAGTGAGACTTGCACCTGCGCTGAATAATAGATCATTTATTTTGTTGTTTTAACGTTTTGCTTCTTCGTGAGTGACAAAAGTGGCAACGGGCAGAAACACGGTGACATGAAGATATGTGTGAAATGAACTGAATGAATAAAAACGCAAGTATCAAGGGCCTAACAAAACCGCAAGGCTTTTGCAAGCATTATTCGTACATAGATATAGTTCTTTGACAAATCGTTGATACACTCAAAAACTTTTTAGTGACACTGAAGTTAGGTTTTCTTGTTGCTCTCTGATCTTGCAGTACGGCGTCGGCCTCACTACGGCTGTGAGTAGCATTTTAACGTGTTTTAATAATTCTTTTTAAAAACAAATAAGTGTTTCCACATGTTTTCATTATTATTTTGCGAGCCGTAATGACATACGGATTGGACAGGTACGTACATTTAGTCGATAGCGTGAAAAGTAAAGTTTTCAAATAATTACCAAATAGAGGGAATAACTAATTTAAAAAAAATTCTCACATAGTGGATTTTTTAATTATTTTGGTTTACTGCAGCTGATTACATAATTAATAGTGGGTGCAATGGTACGGATTGCATTTTCGTACGTAGCATAGAATGCATTGCCGAAAAGAAGGCTTCATGCCTGCATCCCTTAGCTGTGATTTGGCAAAAAACTGTAACTCGAAAAATAAAGTTTTAAGTAAATAAAAGACGATTTCTAAAAGAATTCATTCCTGTAGCTTTGTTTAAACGTATTTTTAGACAAGAAAAATGTCAAAATGCACCTTGTAAAATAAAATAAAACAGCCAAATAAATAAAAATTTAAAATTAAGCTAAAATTCTCTTCTAGAGGACTTAGGCAACACACTGCAACTCTTTATACAATGTTTTCACCACACTAGCTATTAATTGATTTTTTATTCTTACTTATGTTACAGTTCTTTGCCAAACCTGAGTCTGATTAAAGTTACAGTAAAAAATAGCAGAATTGTTGTTAACAATTTATTTAACGCGCCATTAAGCCTCATTCCCCCCCCCCCCCTTGTCAAATAATAGAAAATTAACATGAAAAAGTGTGACGCTATATTCGCCTGATTAAAGCTTCACTTCGTAAAATATCTCCTCTCCATCCACTTCAACATCAACACTAGCGTCATTTACAGGAAGACTCAAAAAATACTTTCTGGTTTTCTGACATCGCCTTGGCTAATTCAAGTAAATCCTGTTTCTTAACTATAGGAATTCTTCTTGGCTCTTTTGAGTTTGGAATTTCAGACTGCAGGTCTCCACTACCATTGTCCTCCATTGACTTTAGCAGACCAGCTTTGACTTTAATTTTCAGAAATGCCATTCCACAAAAGACCAAGACAGAGACCGTCGACGGAAGTCAATAACCTTCATTTCTGGTATTGAAGGAAGATATTTTGGCCGAGAAGTTTTGCATAATTTTCGAAGTGGTAAATGCATTTATGTGTCACTTGCACAACTTCAACCTTCTGGCGAGATTCTGAAATGACCTTAACATAATCGCCACAATCATAAACATCTCTCTTGGCTCTTTAAGGCTTAAGTAATGGCCGTGTGTACTGTGTCAGCTACCATAAAATTATGCCCGACCTCATAGTAATTTTGGCTGCTGTGATGCTACAACATTGACAAGCCTTAATCCGTGTACATTTTAACAAGTAAAGTGGTACACGGAAACTTCAATCCCACAACCCTTTTTTTTTACGGCACACTTGACGTTTTTGTTTGTAATTCTTATTTTGAGCATCGCAGTTGTCAGAAAATATTTTTTTTCTTTGGTATTCCTGAACCTCGTCTGAATCATAATTATGTACGCTGTAGCTATATCACTTGGTTTCCTTCTGCCTCATGCCACAAAACGCAAAATGCTGTGTTGTTTTTACCAGGGGAAACAAACGTTTCATTAAACAACACTAACTTACGTTTGAAAAAATGGTCTTTAGTATCAAGTTTTGGAATGCTAATCACTTTCTGCTTATCCCTGGTAAGTAGCGCTCTGCTAATCAGCTTCAAGAGCTTCTTTTGCTTCCTGTTTAGCAGTCTTATAGCACAGTTGTTGCACTCGTGTTCATCTTCTATGTTTGGATCATGCTTTACATTGTGCTCAGTACATTGTATACACATGTAACTGCACGGAGTGTCAAATGATATATTCAATGACTGAAATATTTTATACAAATAACTCCAGTTGCATGGCTTTTTATGTTGAACAGTTTGGTGTTTTTCACAGTAGGTCTCATGCAATACTTTTAACTGTTAGATCGGATGGTATCGCCTTCTAGGAGCATACTCCAGTCTGTAATGAGATACAGCTTGTAAGAGTCAGTGTGATTGATTACAGATTGGCAGAATTCTTCTGTTTTTTTATTCGGGGGTTCATGCTTTCCATTTACTAGGACCAACAACTTCTTGGTCACTACCTTGCTGCATCGACTGCACAACTTCATCATTAATGTAATCTAGCGTTTTGAGAAAAAATTGCTTACACACAAACCTATCATTGATTTTCCAAACTTATGTGTATTTCCTTCGTGACTACTCCGACTTTGAATGTGGCTTTGTCTTTACTAATAAAATTTAGAGAAATCCAGTATCATCTTCTTTGATATGGCTTCGTCCAAAACTGTTGCCACAACTCAGTTCTTCTGTGAAGTGCATGGTTAGTGCAACCTTTACTACAGTTTTCTGTACATGGGGGCAGCATTGGATCTCTTTTTTCCCTTAACTTTTTCCTTTTCTGTTGGTTTTCTGATTGCTTTTTTTTTGGAGTAGGTGAATTGTTACCATTGGTTTCCTCTGCACCATCTGGTAAATTTGGCTGTGGGATTCCCTGAACAACCGATTCAATTTCGCTAGGGATACCTACTGAACTAGTAACTTGGCTAACATTGGTAGTAATAAATTCCAGAATTTAGTTAAATGTTCATGACTGTGTGCTCCCTAACGTGGTCACCTGCCGATGTGGTATCTTCTAACATGTTAGTGGATGAAGGTGAATAGTTGTAATTTCCATTTGTGTCGAGTAGCCATTGGACAGTTACTTGGTTACTCACTACAGTATTTGCAGCCGAGTCAAGATTCATATAAACAGGAACATCATTGTCAGAGTTAACTTCATCTGCATAAGTGGACGTATAGTTTTTGAATACTGAAAACGTTAGAGCTCATAGAATCTTGTATTCCTAAATCCTTCATAGACTCCAAAAGTGTGCACATGACACTAGAGACACTCGTTCCTACTCCGTAGTTTTACGAGCATAATAAATCTGCAAAGGTGCAGCACAGAAATACTGTATTTTAGAACTAAATGATTCAATACAAGCAATAACTTAACATCAATGCCAAAGTAATTAAGCCATTCAAATTTTGAAAACATTAAGATGGTATTAAATTCTATGCACAATTTTTCATGTAAAAATGTTGTTCACTGATGTAATAAATTATTTAATTCTTCAGTGCAGTCTTTTAACTTAATGCCAATATCTAACCTATACAAATTTAAAAAATATTAAGATGGCGTTAAATTCTATGTAAACTATCTTCTAGCTGAATGCAATGTCATTGATTTACTCAAATTTAGAAAACATTAAGATAGCATTAAACTTTATGCAAACACCCTTTTAAATTTAATGTAAACGCCAAACCAATTAACTTATCAAATTTAGAAAATATTAATACGCATTAAATTTAGTAGATTTGAAATTAGGAACAGCCCGAGTATTCCTAAGAAAACATGCATTTATTGTCTTATGGAATCGTCTATTCAAGAAATGAGGGCGAGGCGAATTTTGTCTCTTTTAGCATTCTAGTGTTTCAGTAATGGGTTTAGGAAGCATTTACTATCTGTGTTTTATCATGACGTAGGTTTTCATTTCAGCACTTCTTTGAACAGCTGCCCTGCCAAATGTAGTGGGAATGACCCGTGTGGAAAGTGCTGGGATATGCTTGATGAGGTGGTTAGGCTGAATCTGACATACGAGAGTAGAATCCTCAATAGTTTTTCCGACAATGAGCAGAACAAAGCAAAATTTCTTCAATGAACGTATTCAAGAATTTGTGCATTCTTTACAAATGTATATAAATTCTTGACGTAATTGATACGTTAAACGTAGACATGCTACTGTAATGTAAAGCAAACTTTAAAACTATTGTTTACTATGTGCTTTAACTTTTTTAACGTGGGGAGCGGGGGCATGGTTCACAAACGGGCTGTAATTTGAACAAAAAAAAAAAACTATTTGCGACCCTATTACAAGCTTCATTTGCTTTTATTCATAATAAATGGTTAGGTTACAGCTTTTACCTTTTTCTGATTGCAGCTTGCAGTGTTTTTTCTTCAATTCGTAGAGGAGCTGCTTTTGATAGCAATTTCCTTCTCTTTTTCATTGCATTTAACACACTTAGTAGAAGTTTGGCTTGAAAATATTAAAATTTCTTGGTGAAGTTTGGCCTTGGGAGGGTTTATTTGTATAGTCAGGTTTGGATACAAGCAAAGTTTTGGGAAGCGAAGAACCAGCCAATGCAGCGTCCGTAAGCCTTGATGATACTTTAGAATTTTGTTGGGTCGTCTTTTTAAATGCACGTTTTAATACATCTGGTGGTAATTGTTTCTTCAGCTTTTGCTTTCGCTTTATTGCTACAAGTTGTCATTGCTATTGTTGCTCTCATTTTCACTCCGTTTCATCAGGCTATTCTGTGTTTTCAGCAGAGCTTCTGGCAGTTGAATGAGTTCTTAATCTTAGCGGCATGCAGTGTACGATCTTTAGTGAGTGCCCTGGAGTCCTTCGGATCGTACAACCCTCACAACCCCACGCCTCACTGTCTGCACGGGTGCTCTATCATTGTCACCCCGGGTTTTGCCCCCTTTATATGAACGAAACCTGTGTCTCACAAAATCGTGCTGTTGCTGTTCTTAATTGGGTTTTTACCACCTGGACCATATACAATATTTTGGCCCTTTGCATGTCGTCCTTGGCCCTTGTTGTTCGCACCTGCGTCAGTTCCCCTTTGATGACCAGTTATATTTTTGGCACCCGTTTTCTACTTTAGGTTTGTAATTTCGTAGCATCTTGAGCTAGTGAAGGTCTAAATGCTATTTGGCATAGACTTCTCATGCACTGCAAGTCAGGAAAAGGTTGACATACTACGTCGTAAGTGGTGGAATCTCCATTAAAAGTAGATTTAACATGAGGCCATACCTTGCGTTATTTTACTGGGGTGATATGGTCACAACTTTACCGGGACATTAGGCCAAGTAGTTACAACCCACAATGTGCAAAATCCACGACGTGTGTGTAATTGCACAAACTTTTTCTAACACACTGAAAAAAAATCATAACTTGGCTTTTAACTAAGCTAGCATAACTAATGACACCAAAACGATCAGAAATTTATCACCTTTGAAATGGCATATATCATGTTGCAATAAATAATCATAAAAAAAATGATAAAAAAATGTCCAAACTTGATAATCATTATGAAAATTTGCATATTTCATTTTCACTGCAGGTTTGAAAAAAAATGGTGCTAGTTCTGGCTGGTGTGCTGCAACTATTCCTACTTTAAAAATAATTTTTTGACTTTTAGAAATACCAGAATTGAAAAAAAACGCTAGCAGTGAATCCTCAGTGTCGACTTAGTTGCACAACACGTTTTAGGCCTGTAGTGTCAAGCTTACGCTTAATTTCTTCTTACTTGTGGTGGTCGCGAAATTCTTCAAAACAACCGTCCTTGCACAGGTTTACAGCACACATTGCACAACTGAACAAACTCTCAGCCGCTTCAAGTCGTTTCCGACCAGTTTTACTGCATTGTACAAACGTACGTTTGCGGCCGTCTAATCGTACCAATTGGTGTGTTGGCAAACGTTCTGGCGTAATAAATGGGGAAGAGCGATGTCGTTTCTTTACCAAAATATGGCAGTTTCGCCAGTCAGTGTCTTGCTTAATTCACGACGAAATTCGACATGACTTTTGGCTCTCAATTTTCTTGACAGTCTTCTTTATAAATGATCACCACATTTACGATCATCGTATCCAAAATGTAAAACATCACATACTTCCACCACTTCACACTTTTGAGGTCGATCTGATGGTACTTTCTGTATTGGTCTGCTGTGTCATCGCTGCTCATATGTTTGTTATATAAAACCACTGGTTTGGTTTTTTTTTATTACTTCTTGTTTGTCACTTTTTGAACGTCATGCCATTTCCTCCATGCCACTGACACAATTCGTTGATAAAATGTGCATAATTTTCTTATTGTGCCACGCAGTAGTTAATAACTGTGGTGTTGTCATCTTTTATGTAACTTGTGACTCGCTTTTTTCAGCTTTATTTTATTCAAGGGGTAGCGTAGCTGTTGCGATTTGGGTGAACTGTTCTGCAAAGACAAGGTTTTTTCTTCTATCAGATCTAAAGAGAGTTTCACCGAGCCAAAAAAGTTATTACAAAAAATGGTTCTCCATTTTTCTTGAAATGGCTTTGTCGAATTCATGACAACATTATAGCCTAAGCCACCCCCAAGCTCCATATCAGTGGATTTACCTGTATAAACACTGAACGCATGTGCGTATCCATTACTGGGGGAAGCACTTTTATTCCAGGCTCTAGTGGCATGAAGCCAATCCTAACTTTTGTCGTTGTCATTGCTTCGTCTGCACTCATTTCCCCGAAGGGATTGTACCAGTCAAGAAAGTTTTTTGTTGCAATTAAAAAAAAAAAAGGACGAAGTTTGTAGAGGCAATCACAGTTTTAACATTAACTTTTTTTGGGGCTCGTTTGTAGAATCGTTCAAATGCAAATTTAGAAATAAACCAATCACAAGGCATGGCTTTTTTGACAGCAAGTACTCCCAATGCGTGATCTTCACTCCAGTAATCCTTTATATTGGGTAATTTATGAAATCCCATTATGATAAAATAAATGTCAGACATTTAACCGAAGGGGCAGTTTTTTTAGTGGTAGTCGGCGTAGCACTGCTATAGTTCAGGTGTCGGCCCGTCATCCACTCTCCATTATTTCTTGAGCACCTGCTCAGGAAGCTTGAATTTCTTCGTCGTTGAATGCCATAAAAATCCGATTCATCTTGTCCGACGAAGCTACACACGTGATGCGGAACTTAAGCCTAACGTATTTTGCAACGTGGTGCATGAAAAAATCAATAATAAATAGAAATAAGCTATCATTGCCGTAAAAACGATGATTGCTGACAAGGCCAAGATTACGGCCAGAGAATGGCTGTGAAGTTTTACGATTCGACCAATAGGAAAGTAGCTAACTCGTTTCTAAAAGCATGTCATCACAACCGTGTTCGGGTGATCCCATCATGGAGGAGTCTGGCACATTCAAGCAGAAACGTCATTAAAGGGTTAAAATACCCGGCAAACTGCCACTACAAGCTGAGCCGATGCCAGTCAATATCAGAACAAATCTGCCATTACCAACTCCTGATGATTATTTTCAAATTTACTCAGCCCAAATGAAAAAAATGTGACAAAAAACAGCAAATCAGATTTATTCCAACCAAAGAATTGTACAATGTAAAAGACAATAAACATTAACGAAGGTGACTAAAAACGAAAATAAGTAGACTTCGCCAACTGTCAATTGATTAAAAAATAGACCTATTACTAAATAAGTTATGGCCTATTTTTAAAAATTTTATCTGGCAAATGATATCCTTTTTTTTCAGTAAAGCTAGTTTCCTGACTTCCAGTGGGTTAACGAATATCGGGTTCGTGTGACTATATTGCCAGTCGTGCGGAAAAGTCTCTTCACTTTCGGCCGATGTAGGTGGCACACAGATTTTCCCCTTGCCATACAAAAATGTAAGGAAACTGATCCTGGTGGTTATTCCAAGCAATATATTCACAACCCATTTGTGGTTGTGACAGATAAAACTCGTCTTCAGTGCTTCGAATAGGAACGCTAGTGTTGGCTTCCATTTGGTGGTGATTGGTTCAAATACTCTTATGGCTGGTTTTCTTTTGTTTTTCTGGGGGAGAGTGATGGAGGAGTTGATCGTGGTGCTTCTGCAATCATCCTTTTAAAATTAACGGCTATCAGGCATTCGGCAAATGATGCACTATAGTTAGTTGGAAAACAACAGTCCTTGAACCTTGGATCCAACAGCGCACCAACTGAAAAGTGTGGGTGGGTGTTCAGCACCTGGAAGCCCTTCTTTAATGATGCTTCTTTAAAGCAATTGTAACAGCTTGAACTTCAGGCTATTCTTCTTAATCTGACATTTCATCCAATTCATCTTCCACTAGTTTAATATCTGGAATTTCCATTTCAACTGTTGCCTCACCTGCTTTCAAGGTTTTTGAAAATTCTCGGATTGGCTCCAGCAGCTCTATAAGCTGCTGTTCAGTGATCTCCCATTCATTTTCAGTCAGCTCATGATCGAAAAGTGGTATCCGGTAGGGTTGTTGCCAGCGCAGCTTGTTGTTCCACTAATCATGTTATCATTTCCAGCGTCGAGTTCCAGTGGCCACAGAAACTTTCAATTTCCTTTGGTTTTGATGCAACAAGTGGCATGCTGGGAATGAACGCTTAAAGTGACCTACAATCCCTGTACGGTACATTTTTAAGGCACTCTTGTACTTCCTCACTACTTTCTAGATCGTGATTTACTACCAGTTATAGAGAATGGTCAGCACACCCAATAGCTGTCAGCTTTCCCAAGTTAAGTGCTGCAGTAATGTTACGGCCATTATCCCGAACAAACGTGACGACCTTGTCTACAGTTGTATGATTATATCCCACATCAAGAGTGATTCATTCACAATATTCAGCAACTGAACCGCAGTGTTTTCATTGATAAATGCTGTGTCTAAAACAATGCTGTGGCGTTGAAAGTTTTTGTCTAAACTCTGATACGAGTCAGTCGCACATGATGTCCAGACATTTGCAGTGCAGCCATAGATCATGGTTTCTTAGTGGTTTCAGCATTCTCTTCCATCTCACTGTACGTACGTTTCGTCCAATTCAGTCGTTGAAAAGTAGGTCCTGTGGGGCATAACATAACGGCTATCGGCTGTAGAGGTGAAGTCACGAAAGTATCCATCTTCAAAGTTCATCACTTTTCTGTTAAGCAATTTGTGTTCGGGATGTTGTGTGTAGTAAAAGCCCTGGTTTGCTTAAGACTATTATTATAGGCTGGGATCTGCTGTTAGCCTCCCCTGAAACATACCAGACAAAAAATGTTAAGTATCGTTTTGGCATTCCAAAACATTGCGTAATTACTTAGTCATACTTTATAACTACAGGGCAATAAAAAAAGCAAAACTGGACATTTTTGAAGTCGACATTTTTTTCTAAGGTCAATTAAATGAAAGAAAAATCAAAACAATAAAACAAGTGGCTTCTACCTTTAATTTTTTTCAGAAAATAGAAACAAGTTTTAAAAAACAAAGCTTTTCTTTTTGCAGAACCGAACATATACCGGCTTCCAAATATACAAAATAGTTCATTCAAAGCATAGTGCTTTTTAGTTTTCAATACCACAATTTTCTCTTTTTGACTGGCTACGGATATTTACTGATCCGTTCTTACTGGCAGATGTCAGTTGTTTTAACTAACCTTACGCCAGACAACTGAATGATGACCAAAAAAATTCAAAGCTATCTTTCACTCTATTGGAGGCATATTCACAATGAAGGGAATCAAAGTAATTTTAAGTCCTCACTTTTTTTGAATATTGACTATCCTCACAAGAGTGAACTCGATGCGTCCTAGTATATCAGAAGTAAGCGTGTCATTACAGAATTGCACAAGCGTCAATTTATTCTTAAGTTATTCCCTATATTTGGTATAGCAGTTGTGTGAAAATGTCCTGAACCAACCAAAAGGGAAAAAATGGTAGTCTAAGTACGTAAACAGGTTACTTCACTATTTTTTTTACAAATCCTCCTTCAAGCTGCTTGTTCCATTGTCGTCTTGCATTTTTGGTAGCCTTCAATGACAACATTATCTTATGACAAGCTTTGATGGCTTTACCCATACTTTTTTTTAAAGTCGGCATGGGCTTTTTTTATCGTCGAGGGCTGAAAAAATAGGGTATGCCTTACACACTATCGCCGGCAACAATATCGCACATTTCTGTGATGGTTACAGCAGACATATCACATTAGGATGTCGCTTGGGTTGGTCAATCTTCTTCCCCCCTGTGGGCTGGGGGTAGAATAAGCCCACCGTACTCCTGCGTGTCGTAGAAGGCGACTAAAAGGGTACCCAAGATCACGGTCTGCTAGTGTGCCAAGGGTCTGCATGGCGGAGGGTTTTTTGTCCGTCTTGAACACTAGCAACCTCAACACTACGGTTTGCGAGTGCGCCTACGGTGTACATGGCGGGCAGGTTTAACACCCGTCGCAAGCACTAGTCCGAAAGAGGTGAAGGGACATCCGGACAAACCGGGCCCGGGGTGGCTGCTTAGAGGATGTTTGGTGGTTTGAATCCCCTTTTGGGTTTGATTCTAATTTGCCCATTCTGGCCACTGGGCTTTTCATCCTCTTCCCCCAGCATGTTGGCCGTGTGCTGCAACCTAGTAATCCGTGGAGGCGGAGATCCTGGCTTTCGGGCTTTGGCTCCTTATTCCGGAGGACGGGTGGCCTGGGCGAGCCGGCCTAAGGTCAATCGGCTATGACTTTTCGAGTCCTGTCGGTGTGGGGAGGTGGCTTGTGCTGTATCCATCTGCATCACGGACCCGAACTGTTTGGGTTATCGACGGAGGTGGTGTGTACGGCTTCCTTGGTGGCCTCGCCTCTCGGCATGCTTAGGCTGCCACCTCACCGAGATAGACGGCGGTGTTAGCTTCCTGGTGCTGGGCCCTGGATATGCGGCTTCCGGCCCTGCATCACCCGGGTGCCGCGCGGGGTTTTCTTTTCTGGGGGGCGCACCGCCGCGACTTCTTTTTGCTCTACATGGCAACTACTTCCCCCCCCCTCCCCCGATAAAATTTCTTCCCCCCAAAATTCTTCCCCTCCTCGCCGCACTAGCAAGCGCCAGAGGAGGGAACCCGAGATGGTTGGGCCTGGTGCCCAGTTACCAGACGTGAGTAAGAGTCGGGACCAAGTCCCGAAATGTTACACAACTCGGTCCATTCGCTGTTCACAAAGCTCTGAAAGGGATCTGTGGTTCTGATCCGAAGAGTGTCTCTCGGCTCCGTGCTGGGGGATACCTTGTGGAAGTTGCAGACGATGGTCAGGCAAAGAGGCTTTTGAAAGCGAGTGCACTGGGGTCATGCCCAATGCATGTCGAGCCGCATCGTACTTTTTGAACAGCAGCAAGGGGGTCGTGACATGCTTTGATTTGAGGGGTCTCAGTGATGATGCCATCCTGGACGAACTCAAGTCACAGGGTGTTACGGCTGTGAGGCGTTTGACACGGAAAGGCGAGAATGGTGCCCAGCCAACTGACACCTTTTTCCTGACCTTTGATACGCCAGTTGCACCGCAGCATATTACTGCCGGTTACCTGCGCTTAAAGGTCAGGAGTTACGTTCCGAATCCGATGCGGTGTTTCTGCTGTCAACGCTTCGGCCATACCAGCGGCTCGTGTAAAGGTAGGCCTACCTGTGTTTCCTGTGCTCAGGCAGCCCATGAGGGCGCTGACTGTGCTGGCCCGAAGCAGTGTGTCAACTGCGGTGGTCAGCACCAAGCCTCTTCGCGGGACTGTCGTGTTTATGTTGAGGAACGTCAAGTGCAGGAACTAAAGGTGAAGGATGGGCTTTCCTACTCGGAGGCCCGAAAGAAAGCCAAACTATCGGCGCCGGCTATGACACGTTCTTTTGCGCACGTGTGCAGTGCGCCATTGCCTAGCCCAGTTAGTGAGTCTGCTGATTTGGCAGATTTACGCGCTGAGCTCAGGTCTTTGACGACGACGGTGGGTAAGCTTATAACTTTGTTGACTCTGCAACATCCATCTCTGCAGGGTCTTTTGGGTCCTTCGGACCCGGTTGCTGCCTTGCCGTCTACATCTGCCCAGCCTGTAAATGCTTCTGCTCCTGCTGCTGTTTCTGCTGCTGCATCTGTTCCCAGGCAGGTTAAAGCTTCAGCTAAGCCTCCACCTGCCCGGAGTGAACCACAGAAAACGTTGAAGAAGAAGGCTCCTGCTGGTAAAGCCTCAACACCACCCGTGAAGACGTCGCCACCAGGAGAGAAGGTGAAACGGTCGTTGAACGGCCAGCTTGCTTTGGGGTCCGTTGTGTCCCCTCAACTTCTTGATGATACTTTGCCCATGGAGCAGGGAGAGATTTCCTGTTCCAATTCTCCGGAACTTTTTCCTCCTTCCGAGGACAACTTCGTTCTGAACCTCACTCCATCTTTTGATTCGGGTGAGGATTCGGATGTTTTCGGATCGCCCAGAGGAGGAGTTGAGGAGAATGATTCAATCTTAAGCCCGTCCTAATGCCTGCGCATACCATCGTTCAGTGGAACTGCCAATGTTATCGGACCCATACAGAAGAGCTGCGACTGCTTTTGTCGCATTGGCGACCTCTGTGCTGCTGCCTCCAGGAAACTTGCTTTAAGGCGTCAGATAATCCGGTTGTTCGGGGTTATTCTGTCTACCGTCTAGATGCAGACCCTGTGCCACGTGCACATGGTGGTGTTGCTGTGCTGGTTCAACACTCTCAGCCGCATGCCCGTGTGCCTCTGCACACTAGATTTCAGGCGGTAGCAGTTCGAGTTTCTTTCCGTTTGGATATTACTGTCTGTTCACTTTATTTGCCACCGGATGAGGTCTTTGGGGTTGGTGACCTGGAGGACTTGGTCCGCCAGCTTCCTGCCCCTTTCCTCTTGCTGGGCGACTTTAACAGCCACCATGTCCAGTGGGGAGGACCTCATACTGATAATAAGGGGAGAATCCTTGAGGAATGGATGCAGAGGGGGTCCATTTGTGTCTTGAACGATGGTGCCATGACCCACTGCAATCTGGCCACAGGTAATTACTTACTTGTTGATTGTCGCCATCTTGATGGTGTTCGTCGTCGGTTCCATCTTCCGCATGACATTGCGCGTCAGTTGGGCGATAAGTCTGTCCTCCTGTCCGGTGTTTTTCAATTTTTGCAGGAGGTACAGATGTATGACAAGATTTAGATTAGGGGTTTGAATAACATCTCTGTAATGTGTGGTGCAGTGGCAACCCGGACCACTGCACTGTGACTGAGGTTGGCGCTAATGACCAAGTTGTCGACGCGCCATTAAGCCTCAATTCCCCCCCCTCCCCACAGGTAATTGGTCAGCGGTGGACTTGACCTTTTGCTCTCTAGCTATCCCGGTTCACTTCACTTGGGCTGTCACTGCCGATCTGCATGGGAGCGATCACCTCCCCATTGTGTTGTCCACAACACAGGGGGGTTTTGTTGCTTCCAGGCCAGCCCGGTGGGCGCTGAAACGAGCTGAGTGGTCAGCCATTGCTGAGGCTGCTGTATTTCAGCGTGCGGTTGAGGACTTTTCTGATGTGGATGATCTTTCCACTCATTTCGCTGACGTGGTCCTTGCTGCTGCTCATGCTACTATCCCGCGTACGTCCACTCAGCCGCGGCGGGTTCCTGTTCCGTGGTGGACACGTGCTTGCGGGCAGGCCATTCAGGCCCGCCGGCGAGCGTTGCGTGCGTTTACAGTCAGCCCAACTGCTGACAACTTTGTAGCCTTTAAGCGCTGTCGTGCCCGTGCCAGGTTTGTCATCCGTGAGGCTAGATGTGCTTCGTGGGCAGTTTATGTTTCGTCGATCACGCGCTCCACGCCTTCTCAGCAGGTGTGGCGGAAGGTGCGCCAGATCTCGGGGAAGACCGTGCCTTCCCCGGTTTCACAAGTTGCGAATACCGTGATCTCTTCTGTGCCGGATATCGCCGACTGTCTTGCGTCTGCGTTTGCGCAGGTCTCGAGTGATAACCATTATGATCCTGGTTTCCTCAGAATAAAGCGTAGTGAAGAGGCTCACCCTCTAGACTTTCGCTCCGACGGGCTAGAGGAGTACAATTTGCCATTCACCAGGCAGGAATTTGTTTCTGCTTTGTCCAAGTCGCATGACTCCACCCCAGGGCCTGATGATGTTCACTATCAGCTGTTGAAACATCTGACTCTTGCCTCCCAGCAGTTCTTGCTGGAGATGTTCAACCGTGTGTGGGCAGAAGGCTCTGTTCCGGCAGCGTGGAGGACAGCAGTGGTCATCCCGATTGTGAAACCGGGCAAGGACCCTACTGCTCCTTCCAGTTATCGCCCAATCGCTCTGACTAGCTGTGTCTGTAAACTTATGGAACGGATGGTCGGTGAGAGGTTGGTCTGGGTGCTGGAATCACGGGGATTCTTATCTGCGTCCCAGTGCGGCTTTCGACGGTTTCGGTCGACCATTGATCATCTGGTTGCCCTTGAATCGGATGTGAGGGAGGCTTTTCGCCTGCGTCAACATCTGGTTCAGGTTTTCTTTGACTTGGAGAAGGCGTATGATACGACGTGGCGTTATGGGATTCTCCGTAATCTCTATAACTATGGCTTGAGGGGACAGATGCCACTGTTGCTTTCTGCTTACCTCTTAGGCCGTTCTTTTCGCGTTCGTGTCGGGGCGACTCTTTTCCGCCCGTTTGTCTTGGAGAATGGTGTGCCTCAAGGAGGTGTTCTTAGTGTTATCTTGTTTGCTATAGGGATCAACCCCATTGCTCAGCAAGCTGCTGTTCCCCAGTCATTGTTTGTCGATGACTTCGGCCTGCGCTTTCGGGCAGCTCGCATGCAGACCTGCGAGCGGCAGCTACAGCTGGCAATTAACAAAGTCCAGACCTGGGCGGTACGTAATGGTTTCCGATTTTCTCCGGACAAGACTGTGTGCATCCACTTTTGCCGTCAACGAACACTGCACCCGGATCCTTGCCTGTACTTGGGACAGGCACTAATTCCTGTTGTCCCACAGGCACGTTTCCTGGGTCTGGTGTTCGATTCCAGGTTGTCTTGGCTTCCACACTTACCTCAGCTTAAAGACAAGGCTTTGCGGGCGCTTAACATCTTGCGGGTCCTGTCGGGCACTTCATGGGGTGCCGATCGCGCTGCCATGT
Source organism: Lithobius niger (assembly GCA_023313725.1). Taxonomy (NCBI): domain Eukaryota; kingdom Metazoa; phylum Arthropoda; class Chilopoda; order Lithobiomorpha; family Lithobiidae; genus Lithobius; species Lithobius niger. The sequence goes on from JAHWFP010133265.1 coordinate 44,839, forward strand.
TGCGCCTTTACCGGGCCCTTGTCCGCAGCAAACTTGATTACGCGTGTATGGTCTATGATTCGGCTACTGACTCCACTCTCCAGGTGTTGGACACTGTGCATCACAGTGGCCTGCGTGTGGCGACTGGGGCGTTTCGAACTTCTCCAGTGGTTAGCCTCTATGCTGAGGCTTCGGAGCCACCTTTGGCCATTCGTCGGCGACAGCTTGCCATTCAGTATGCTGTGCGTTTGCGTGCTGTGCAATCCAGTCCTGCTTGGTCCATGGTTTTTGGGCCAGACTTGCGAGTCGGTAGACGCAGGGTGGGTAAGGGTGATTTCCGCGATAGGCTCCAGCAGTCCTGTCACGAGATAGCCTTTGAAATGCCCTGCGTCTTGAGGCTTGAGAGAATGCCAGTTGCCCCTTGGCTTGTCCCAGGTGGCAGTTTCATTTTTGCTCTGGCGTCCCTCCCGAAGGGTTCCACTTTACCAGCAAGGTACTTACAGGAGTTCCGGCGGCTGAGTTCTCAGTACGCCGGTTATCAGCGCCTGTTTACTGATGGGTCGAAGTCCGACGTTGGCGTGGCGTGTGCTTGTGTGTGTAAGGGTGTAACGATTGCCCATCGCCTTCCATCAGGCTATTCTGTGTTCTCTGCAGAGCTTTTGGCTCTTGGTTTGGCGGTGGAATGGATCCTTGACCTTCAGGGCACGCATTTCATTATCTTTAGTGATTCCATGAGTGCCCTGGAGTCCTTGGCGAATTACAATCCTCGGAACCCCTTGACACAACGTGTCCAAGCTTTGCTTTCCTGCTTGCCTGGCCGGCGGAAAACCGTGCTTTTCTGCTGGATCCCGGGCCATGTTGGGATAGCAGGGAATGAACAAGCTGATTCTGCTGCGAAAGGGGCCCTTTCTGGCCCTCTCGGTAGGGATCTCAGCCTTGTTCCCTCAGATGCCTTTCCAACTCTGCGTCTGAGGTTACACGCTTTTTGGCAAACCTTGTGGGACAGACAGGACAGTAATAAATTACGGGCCATTAAAGGCACTGTCGAGGAGTGGCACTCGGCGTGTCGCCGTAGTCGCCGTGAGGAGGTTGTGTTGGCCCGTTTGCGGATTGGTCACACCCGACTTACTCACTGTTTCGTTTTGCGGGGGGTTGACCCTCCTGAATGTTATTGGTGTCGACGGCCACTTACGGTCCGGCACTTACTTGTTGATTGTCGCCATCTTGATGGTGTTCGTCGTCGTTTCCATCTTCCGCATGACATTGCGCGTCAGTTGGGCGATAAGTCTGTTCTCCTGTCCGGTGTTTTTCAATTTTTGCAGGAGGTACAGATGTATGACAAGATTTAGATTAGGGGTTTGAATAACATCTCTGTAATGTGTGGTGCAGTGGCAACCCGGACCGCTGCACTGTGACTGAGGTTGGCGCTAATGACCAAGTTGTCGACGCGCCATTACGCCTCAATTCCCCCCCCCCCTCTCAATCATCTTGCTGTACGATCGTTCGTGCCTTTTGTGGTATTCGCCTCAAGAACGAAATCTGAAAAAAAAATACACGGGGAAACCTTCAACTCTATGCATTCTATACGGGTCGTAGCATCATAGAAACATTTGGTGGATTACTGACTAGGGGGGGAAATAGGTAATATTTCCAAAACTCGTAATCATCCTCATTTCCAACATTATTGCTGTCATGAGTGCTAGGCTTCCTTCTTCACCGTCACTCAATTGCAAGTACCTCATAATTTTCATCTCAATTTTCACCATCTTCCACTTCATTCAAATCTATAGAACGTCATTTTCTAAATCGTTGTCTGACAAATCAATATATAACACATTACCATTAGCTATCCGTTCTAATATTTCTTGTGCTGTCGCTGGTTTTTTTTTTCGTTTGGTGTCTGAAAAAAATGATTAAAAAATCAATTCGTGTACTACTTAATCCCCAAACCATACATGGTTTAAAAAACATCAGTAATTTGTTAAAAATAAAATGTTAGGGCCTTACTCCTCCAAAATATGAATGCTCTTTTGTTTTGACCTAACAACAACTACTTTCAAAACCCAATGTCCACCACAGAGCACAGTCTGTAATTAATCTCGTTGATTACGAATAATTACGTTCATTTTTTTATATGTTGGCTTAGCTCGTGCATAAGGTTGCAAAATTTACGATTTTCACAAAAACATCTGAAATAAAAAGTAAAAGTGCACTTCAGAACGTTTTTGTGGATATTGATGGGATTGCAGATTCAGCCATGCTTGTGGAACTGACTGGTATCTCTACAACCTAAAAAGTGGCTGTCAACACCAACACTTGGTACTGACTGAAAAACGAAACTCCTCTACACGCGACAACGATGTTTTTAATGTTAGTATGTTTTGTCCTTGAGAAAAAAAGTAAGAAAGGTTGTCCTCTACGGGGGACGAACTAGTTTGATCAATGGATACATCCAACAATTCTACATATAAAAAAAAGTACTGAAAAAAATACTTGCACAGTTTTGTCAAGTTTATTTTGTGTTTCGTTCTGTTCACTTAATTTTTGAAAGTCGGCGCTTTTGCCATCTGCACTGACGTCTATTTTACTTGCTGTTAATTCTTGGACATATGCATTGTGCACGGACGGCTTCAATTTCATCCTCTTCAAACCCGTCGAAATCCGAAACATTTTAGCTCTGTTTACTTCACTTTACACCTTAAAGATACCAAAATAAGGTTAAGGTAATTAAAACGTACCGATTATGATTTGAAAACTGGAAAAAAGTACCAGTAGTACGGTTGCTCATTTTCTTATGTTTTCTGTGCTTGGTGGTCAGTTATGTATTTTAATAATATTACCAGCCCCCGCCCCGACACGCAAATATTAAAGTAGAACGGTTTTGTTTACGTAGGCATTATTTTTCGCAGCAAAAAATCTAGCTTTAACCCAAGTACTGACTACAGCATAGAATTTACGATTTATAATAAAAAGTTAAATAAGGTTAAAGTAATAAAAACGCACAGAAATGGAGGATAAAAATGGGATAAGTTTTATTTTTATTAACCTCGGCAGTTAAACAAATTATTAACACGATCTCCACTTATTTGTTGTATTAAACATTACCTCTTATAGGAATAATATGATTCCATTTTTTTTAAGTGATAAATATGCCCGTTGGGACTTTTTATACTGTTAAATTTTATCGTAAAAAAAAAATAATTTTTTTTGTATTTTTATTAAACCGAATCGTGAATAACATCAAAATTATTTTTCATCATATCTGAATTTTCATGTAATTATACAAAAAAATGTCGCGTTTCCTTTCTGTTAAAAAAATACAACGCTAGTAAAAGAAAAACAATATAAAAACACTGTTTACCATGTTCTGGAAGCGGTAAAGGATACTGTTTTTTAAACCTACACGTGAAATATACACTGAAAAGTTTCATAGTAGGCTGGATTTAAACCAATTTTTTTTTATAAAAATATTTTTTATTAATGATGCAATATTCCAAAATAAACCAAATAATTGACCCGAGTAATGAAAGTGGTTTGGTCAAACTGTTTGCAAAGCATATCATTAATTGTACATTGCAACTACATGTAGCTGCTAATTTTCAAACCAGAAATACAGAAAAAAAATTTTCTTTGACACAAGTAGACCAAACTTTGAACATTAGAACTTTAACTAAAATCAATTTTCTCATTCGTGCATAATAATGGCAGCTTTTCTGTTATTCTTCTCTTCTTTGGCAAGTTCGCCGCTTTTCTTTTTTTCTTTTTTTGCCTCAGTGTACTGCAGGTTCATTAATTTCCGTGCATGATGTATGCCAACCTTCAGAAAAAGCTTAACGAGTCGAAGCCTTCCAATGCTGTAGACCTGGCCCCACAAGGCATAGGCTCATTTGTTAGGTGGCAAACCAGTGTAGCCTGAAGTGAATATTTGTGAGATAAACTATATTACGAAACATGATTCGAAATGCTTTTTCCAAGACTTAAGTAAAACAGAGTCAATTGGACGATTTGAACACAGCACTACTGGACTGAGCACAATTATGTAGCATATACGTAACAGTATTTGACTCTGAAAATGACAAATCCACCGAAAAATCGTCAATATGTATATTTGCTCTAGTAGAAGGTGCATTGACAAATTCGTCTAGCATAAACGTGTTGCATAATGTCAGAAAGACATCACTGGAGTCTTCCGCGCCATTAAGCCTCAATTCCCTCCCCTCCCCTCTTCCGAGCAGTTTCTACCGTCAGGAGCACGGAACAGAGAACTGGAGCATTTACAAAGAGTGTCGGAACTGATGTGGTTCTGGATTGTCACGACTCCCTCCAATGGAACGGATTCTCGCAAAGGTATTTTAATAACACGTCCTGACCGAGTTGAAGTTGTATTCTTTAAAACGCACTTGGTGGTTGTTTGCAGGCTTCAGTTTCTTTTCCAGAAATTCATGCCGGGAAGATTTTGGTTTTATGGGTCAGCGCGTAACTTGCACATCATTAACTGTTCTAGAGTTAAAACAGTCAAACAGTTTTAAATTTCCTCCACAAATGTTGATGTTGCAAGTGTGTATCGTAGTAACTTCCCAGCACAAACAAAAAAAAACCACACACCCATTGAAACGCTGTGGCTGAATAACTGCGTAGCCAGCTTGACTTTCATATTTGTAAACTGAGGAAGTTCTGTGTGTTTATCTGTTAATTTTGGTGCAGCTTGGAGTTCACTACTTTGGTCACTAGCAGAATTTCCTGACGTGTTTTCACGACGCACGTTGATCTTTAACGAGGATGTCATGTTTCTTTAAGTTGTTTCGTCAACACTTTATTAGATGTGGTCGATCATTCATTAAAAATACTTTACACCCTTCACGTATGGTGGGTCAACTGTTATGTTTAACCTCCTGAATGCTGAACGATTATTTGAACCCATATCAGAAATCTATAACAGCAGACATTACGTCAAAAAGGTTGAATGGGGTACGGCTTTTGGCTTAACTTCAATGACATAAAAAAAACCAATGGGCCGTTTCCACGTACGAGTTATACCAGACAGCACAGGTACAATTAACCTCCTTGTACATGCCTAAATCTACAAAGCCCTCTATCTTTATTCTCGTGATAATTATTCTTTTAGATACATTTCAGCTACAGTTAATACACACAACTTCTTGTAAGCTGACATCACCTTTTGCCTCAGAACGCTAATTAACTCTGGTTGAATGGCTGGTTCCCACAGAATGGTTCTGAGCCATCGCTGCATGGATCGTGTAGTTGGCAAGGAGAAGGTTTTTCAGAGCAGTTTATATGATTTTGGTCCTTGGTAGTGAAGAACTGCTTTTCGTATGGGGACCAACGACGTCCACGGCATAGAGAAGTATATCCAGGAATTCGGGGAGGGATGGCTCTAATGGGTCCTTTTGCCCATTTTCCAAGAACACCCCTGGCCTGTTCTAAGAATTGGGGGAGGGGGTAGCTCTGATGGGTCCTTTTGCCCATTTTCCAAGAATTGGGGGATGGGTCCTTATGTCCATTTTGCTGATTCGTCTGAAATAGGGCATGTACAAAATTCGAAAAAAATTATTTTGCCGTCACTGCATGGTGGATATATAGGGCGGAGTTTCTTTTCTTTGCTGAACAAAAGAGTTGGCAGGGTCACGCTATCCATGGTTAGGTATCGTGTCTCAATTGCCTGAAGGGAAAAAGGGGATTTCTATGTTAAGGGTAGTCTTCTTTTGTAGTATGAAGGGTAAATGGTTCTGAGCAGAAACGGCTATATGAGGTCTTGAAATTTCATATTAAAACTCACAGTGCTTAGTCATCATGTAATAATAACTATAGATTACGGTATTCCTTTTTTTTTCTTGATTATGAGCTCTATCAATCTTTAGCTCATGAGGGTGCGTGGTCGGGTCAGTTTGCTGATTCGGGCCACCTCTTCTTGGCTTGGAAGGGTTTAATTGGAAGGGCCATGGGGGAAAGGGGTTTCTCAAGGTCTATACTATTTCTGTTATATTTTTTTTTTGGTGTTTCTTTTTCCATCCTAGCTATGATAAATTTTAAATAAAAATTTAAATATAATTTAAGCAAAATGTTTAACAAGTTTTCAACACGAGTTAAGCCCCTAATCTATATTTAAGCTTTATTATACATTTTTAGGTCTTTTTTTAAAGTTTTATTGTACATTAGTCGTTTGTTCTTTCTTATTCCACTCTCTTAATACATTCTTCTTTATATTACACTCTCTGTATTAATGACGATGGAGCCATCTAATAATGCTAAGTCCTCTCCCTCCTGAGCATCACTTATGAAGCCCATGTCCCATGTTAACAAGGTTAAAAGTTCGTTTGCTTCTGAGGGGACCACAGAAGCTGTAAGCGTTAGACGAATTTGTTGTACTAGCGAGAGGAGAGGCTGTTATGGCACGAGCATTTTTTACAACTTTGGGGGCCCTAAGTTATCGTGAGGAAGTGGTAAGTCACCAACAGCACCGACAACTTCCTTGCCATCATGATTGGTGCTGAGCTAGCTTACGGTTGTTAGGAAGCCATCAAGTTGGGAGGTGGAGAGGTTGGAGAAGTTGATGCTTCCTTTGTTAGGTATCCTGAAGTAGTCATGCTACTGGCTGCATTAATACCCATGTCGTCATCTTCAGCATCCTCGGCATCATCAGTAACATTAACGTATTGATGGTCCATCTCTTCTGGCTCGTCGTTTTTGAAGAGGTGTAGATTATTCATTAGGGATGCTTCGTACATCAGAAAAATCAGTACACCACTAATTACACTGAACAGTCCGTGTCAGTTTGGCTCAGCAGTAGGACCTTGGCCTTTGATTCCAAAGGTCGTGGGTTCGATTCCCCGCTCAGGTAGTCTGACATACAAGTTCCAAAGGCAACGTAAATAGGTTTGCATCCGTATTTAATTACTGAACACTTTGGTCGCTAATTCGAGGTAGTCAACTGATTGTAATGTTCTGACATTCTGTGTCACTCTGGTTGGCTGTTGCACAGAACTGCCACCAATGTCATCGTTTTTTCACTTTCTTCAAGATCAGAAGTTGCACGCTATTACACCAGCGTATTCATCAATATTCGGATCACAATGTATACCTTCATTTACCAGTAGGAATATTGGCACTGTTAGGAGTGGGAATCATCAATATCAACATCTGTACTGTTGTTCATCTTAATGCCATGAATACTATAAACACCACTTAAACAAGTTCCACAAGAAGATAGGATGTTATAAGAGTTCTTCCATTTTCTCAGTAAAACCTCATGCTAATTACCATTTAAAGATTTATTAAGTGCAACTGCTTGCGGACATAAATACTCACTACAAAGAGAGCAATAAAAGTGCTTCTCGTACCTTTCCTGCAGCCTCCTAACACTCTCAAATTTAAACTTACTGTTGTGAAATAAGGTTCAGCATTTCTAATAGTGCCCAAACTGCCATCAGTTCTCTCCTATGCCATCGTCTTTTACGTTCACGATACAAGCATGTCTCGAACTTGGTTTTCATTGTGCTGTACATCACTGGTAGCAACTCGTTGTAGAACAAGTTCTTTTTGTCTTTGGGTTTTTAAACCACCACCTAGTTTTTTCCCCATGCATTCGGTTCGGAAGATTAAGTTTTGGGTTTTTTAGAAGAAACGGAAGAATCGTCTGGTGTTTGGGATGATTGCCTGCTGCAGTACCAACTGTAAATAGAATGTTCGCTTGTGTTATCTGGTTGCATAACACTTCTGTGAAGATGGATTTTTTGGCGATGATCTGGTAGGCGTTCACCACAAATTGCCTTTAGATCAGCATCAGAAAAAGTAGCAATTGCTTCAAGTGAATCAAATCCTTGCTCTAATAATTGCGGTTGAAATTGATGATGGTTAATTTTTGCAAACCACTTGAACACAGCATCGAAGGAAACACGTGTCGCCGTGAGATCCATTTGCGTTGGCGTATTTTGGCATGACAGGTTCCTACATTGCTACATTTCTTGATGGCGTGTCATAGCTACGAATTGAGCAACTTCAATTGGCAACGGAAAAAGTATGGTGCTCCTACATGTTCAATAATAACACAGTGTTGCCAGATGGAAAAAAAATGCCTGTACAAATTGCAGTACCATTTTTTTTTGGCGACGCAGCTTAAATTTTTAGGAAAAAATTTACCAATACTACTGATATTTATAAATATGATCCTCATAGTCTGATAGTCCTCATAGTGCGCATTGGTCACACTCGACTTACTCACTGTTTCCTTTTGCGGGGGGTTGACCCTCCTGAATGTTATTGGTGTCGGCGGCCACTTACGGTCCGGCACTTCCTTGTTGATTGTTGCCATCTTGATGGTTTTCGTCGTCGTTTCCATCTTCCGCATGACATTGTGCGTCAATTGGGCGATAAGTCTGTCCTCCTGTCCGGTGTTTTTCAATTTTTGCAGGAGGTACAGATGTATGACAAGATTTAGATTAGGGGTTTGAATAATATCTCTGTAATGTGTGGTGCAGTGGCAACCCGGACCACTGCACTGTGACTGAGGTTGGCGCTAATGACCAAGCTGTCGACGCGCCATTAAGCCTCATCCCCCCCCCCTCATAGTCTGATGCGTTCATTTAGCAGCTGTGCCAGCAAAAACCGGCACACAGCGACTACTGTGGTCTCCAACCCTCCTGAATGTTATTGGTGTCGACGGCCACTTACGGTCTGGCACTTACTTGTTGATTGTCGCCATCTTGATGGTGTTCGTCGTCGTTTCCATCTTCCGCATGACATTGCGCGTCAGTTAGGCGATAATCTGTCCTCCTGTCCGGTGTTTTTCAATTTTCACAGGAGATACAGATGTATGACAAGATTTAGATTAGGGGTTTGAATAACATCTCTGTAATGTGTGGTGCAGTGGCAACCCGGAACCACTGCACTGTGACTGAGGTTGGCGCTAATGACCAAGTTGTCGACGCGCCATTAAGCCTCAATTCCCCCCCCCCCCCAAAAAAAAAAAAGACATTGGAAAGAAAATACACTTTACCACAATACCATGAAAAACAAAAGTCCACTTGAATTTTCGGTGAATAAAATGTTCACTCTCTTCAGAAGAACACATCAACAAAAACTACGAACTACATAAATATGGATGCAAACCTATTTACGTTGCCTTTTGGACTTAAATGTCAGACTGACATGGGTTCGATTTTCCGCTCAGGCATTCTGACATTAAAGTCCAAAAGGCAACGTAAATTGGTTTGCATCCGTATTTATTTAACACTTAGCGAGCCCATTTGGCGCTCCGTTCCGTTTATACAAACTACATATCGAAGCTGCTGTGCCACAGAAGTACTATTTTTACTAGGAATTTCAAGAAAAAATCTGTTTGTCTACAAAAATTTGTGAAGTTAGTAGATATACAGGGAGGTGGGTATTTGAACTCGGGGCAGCACTCTGGACGACTGCATCTTCAAAATGCTATAATTTCACAACCGTCCTTCGTGTATACTTTTCGAATAACTGTATTGGAACAAACGTTAAAATATTCTTAATCACCGTCCTCCATGACGTCGGAAGCCATGTTGTTTTGTAACACAGGAAGTATTTGTTCTCCCTGAACAAGCTTGCTGTAGGAGTGCACGCCTTATACCACTTAGTGTGTGCTTCTTTTTGTGGGTTATGTCTTTCTCTCCAACTATGTTGAGATTGAAAGTTAAGTTTTCAGGAAATAGTCCATGGTTATCTTCCAGAACATCCGTTTAAGTTGCTGAACAAACTGTGCATATGTCGCATCAATTTACAAAACTGTGTAGAGCTTTCCTGTGAGGGTTATCTTCTTTTTTTTAAACATCCCCATACAACGATTAGAAGTCTGGCATACAATCTCCTCAGCTATAATGAGAGTTCACATTTGTTTCTATTAGGATTTTGTTCAGGTCGCATGTCTTTCATTTCTCTGGCCTTAAGTTTAGAAGAAATTCGCTGTCATTGGTTTCAAATTCTGTTTCATTTGAGCGTTTTTCACTCGATCCTCAGTTTTTTTTTTCTGGAAGCCCCTTTAAGACTACTATTATACGAAAAGTAAATGTTGAATGTAAATAAAAATCAATCGTTTATCTCTAAAGCACTAAAAAACATAACTTGTATGCTGCATTGCTTTACTTAGTGTCAATGCGCTGCGATTTAAATTGGCGACTTCCGTCTTTCTACAAATCAACTTAAAAAAATTCTCACATTCAGTAATACTTCACTGCTAAGAATGAATTTGTCATGGCCATGTAAAAATAAAATCTGAAACATTGCAGCATTTTGTTTACGTGTTTGCACACTTTTTTAATTATTTTTTACATTTAAAGCTTGAGCAATTACTAGTTAAGACACAGGCTAGTCTTCAATAGACGTTTGCTGTCAACTTGAATCAATTATTTATAATGGTTTCTAGAGTATTTAGGAAACAAAGTAAAACGTCAGCTTCAATTAGCAACATTTAGGTTACTGTAAATGTTATTGTGAAATTGTAGAAAATAGCCATGGGAATTTTCAAAAATACAGCCCTACAGAGGTGCGGAATATTTACAATATCGTTCCAAAGCCTCTTCAATTTCTCCATTCCAGACATTCGATTTGAAGTGGTTTGAGAGCAGCAGACAAATAAAAACAATTGAACTAGCACTTTTGCACACAAAATCAAAGGTTAGGTCCCAGAAGAACAACATTGAAATAAAATAAAATAGTGCATCGATAGATATATATATATTCAAAAATTTATGAAAAGGGAGATAAAAGCAGAATACCAAGAGGAGTGAAATATATTAATCTCAAAGAAAACACGAGTAAAGCAAAAAGAAACAATTTAGAGTTAATATAGTCAAAATATAGCCAACAATTGGTATCGTCGAAAACCTATTTTGAATTGTTGAATCATGTAATAGGCTAATAGTCAATACTTATAGTAATAACCCCCCTGTGGGCTGGGGGTAGAATAAGCCCACCGTACCCCTGCGTGTCGTAGAAGGCGACTAAAAGGGTACCCAAGATCACGGTCTGCATGGCGGAGGGTTTTGGTCCGTCTTTAACACTAGCAACCTCAACACTACGGTTTGCGAGTGCGCCTACGGTGTGTATGGCGGGCAGGTTTAACACCCGTCGCAAGCACTAGTCCGAAAGAGGTGAAGGGACATCCAGACAAACAGGGCCCGGGGTGGCTGCTTAGAGGATGTTTGGCAGTTTGAATCCCCTTTTGGGTTTGATTCCAATTTGCCCATTCTGGCCACTGGGCTTTTCATCTTCATCCTCATCCTCCAGCATGTTTGCCGTGTGCAGGAGGAGTCGGAGATCCTGGCTTTCGGGCTTTGGCTCCTTATTCCAGAGGACGGGTGGCCTGGGCGAGCCGGCCTAAGGTCAATCGGCTATGACCTTTCGGGTCCTGTCGATCTGGGGAGGCGGCTTGTGCTGTATCCATCTGCATCACGGACCCGAACTGTTTGGGTTATCGAGGGAGGTGGTGTGTACGGCTTCCTTGGTGGCCTCGCCTCTCGGCATGCTTAGGCTGCCACCTCACCGAGATAGTCGGCGGTGTAAGCTTCCTGGTGCAGGGCCCTGGATATGCAGCTTCCGGCCCTGCATCACCCGAGTGCCGCGCAGGGTTTTCTTTTCTGGGGGGGGGGGCACCGCCGCGACTTCCTTTTGCTCTCCATGCCAACTACTCCCTCCCCCCCTCCTCGCCGCACTAGCAAGCGCCAGAGGAGGGAACCAGAGATGGTTGGGCTTGATGCACAGTTACCAGACGTCAATAAAAGTCGGGACCAAGTCCCGAAGTTATTGGTGGTGACAGGAGAGGGCCGAGATGTTACACAAAGCACTAAAGGGGATCTGTGGTTCAGATACGAAGAGTGTCTCCCGGCTCCGTGCTGGGGGATACCTTGTGGAAGTTGCAGACGATGGTCAGGCGAAGAGGCTTTTGAAAGCGAGTGCACTGGGGTCATGCCCAATGCATGTCGAGCCGCATTGTACTTTGAACAGCAGCAAGGGGGTCGTGACATGCTTCGATTTGAGGGGTCACAGGGTGTTACGGCTGTGAGGCGTTTGACACGGAAAGGCGAGAATGGTGCCCAGCCAACTGACACGTTGACCAGAACATTACTGCCGGTTACCTGCGCTTGAAGGTCAGGAGTTACGTGCCGAATCTGATGCGGTGTTTCCGTTGTCAACACTTCGGCCATACCAGTGTACGACAAGATGTATGACAAGATTTAGATTAGGGGTTTGAATAACATCTCTGTAATGTGTGGTGCAGTGGCAACCCGGACCACTGCGCTGTGACTGAGGTTGGCGCTAATGACCAAATTGTCGACGCGCCATTAAGCCTCAATCCCCCCCATACCAGTGGCTCGTGTAAAGGTAGGCCTACCTGTGTTTCCTATGCTCAGGCAGCCCATAAAGCCGCTGACTGTGCTGGCCCGGAGCATTGCGTCAACTGCGGTGGTCAGCACCAGGCCTCTTCGCGGGACTATCGTGTTTATGTTGAGGAACGTCGTGTTCAGGAATTGAAGGTAAAGGACGGGCTTTCCTACTCGGAGGCCCGGAAGCAAGCCAAACTATCGGCGCCGAGGATAACATGATCTTTTGCCCAGGTGTGCAGTGCGCCATTGCCTGGCCCAGTTAGTGAGTCTGCTGATTGGCGGATTGCGCGCTGAGCTCAGGTCTTTGACGAGGACGGTAGGCATGCTTGTTACTTTGTTGACCCGACAACATCCATCTCTGCAGGGTCTTTTGGGTCCTTCGGACCTGGTTGCTACCATGCCGTCGAGATCTGCCGGCCTGCAAATGCTTCTCCTGCTGCTGTTCCTGCTGTTTCAACTGTTCCGACTGTTGCCAGACAGGTTAAAGCTTTAGCTAAGCCTCCACCTGCCCGGAGTGAACCACAGAAATCGTTGAAGAAGAAGGCTCCTGATGGTAAAGCCTCGACGCCACCCGTGAGGACGTCGCCACCAGGCGAGAATGTGAAACGGTCATTGAACGGCCAGCTTGCTGAGGGGTCCGTTGCGTACCCTCAACATCCTGATACTACTTTGCCCATGGTGCAGGGAGACATTTCCTGTTCTACTTCTCCGGAACTTTTTCCTTCTTCCGAGGACAACTTCGTTCTGACCCTCACTCCATCTTTTGATTCGGGTGAGGATTTAGATGTTTTCGGATCGCCCAGAGGAGGAATTGAGGAGGATGATGTGGTCTTAAGCCCGCCCTAATGCCTGCGCATACCATCGTTTAGTGGCACTGTCAAAGTTATCAGACCCATGCTGAAGAGCTGCGGCTGCTTTTGTCGCATTAGCGACCTCTGTGCTGCTGCCTTCAGGAAACTTGCTTTAAGGCGTCGGATGATCCGGTTGTTAGGGGTTACTCTGTCTACCGTCTGGATGCAGACCCTGTGCCACGTGCACATGGTGGTGTTGCAGTGCTGGTTCAACACTCTCAGCCGCATCCCAGTGTGCACACTAGATTTCAGGCGGTAGCAGTTCGATTTTCTTTTCAATTCGATAATACTGTCTGTTCGGTTTATTTACCCGGACCACTGCACTGTGACTGAGGTTGGCGCTAATGACCAAGCTGTCGACACGCCATTAAGCCTCAATTCCCCCCCTCTGTTCGGTTTATTTACTACCGGATGAGGTCTTTGGGGTTGGTGACCTGGAGGACCTGGTTCGCCTGCTTCCTGCTCCGTTTGTCTTGCTTGGCGACTTTAACAGCCACCACGTCCAGTGGGGAGGACCTAATACTGACAACAAGGGCAGGATCCTTGAGGAGTGGATGCAGAGGGGGTCCGTTTGCATCCTGAACGATGGAGCCATG
>JAHWFP010133266.1:0-18346 GCA_023313725.1 Lithobius niger
ATGTACATGAAAAATGATACAATAAAATTTTGCAAGGATAACTGTCTAGAGAATAAAAAAACATGCAAATGTAAAAATCTTACAAAGGTTAAAAATATCAGGTACCTTGGACTAGAAGTAGATAATAATTGGAAATTTTGTCAACACATACAAAACCTTATGATCATGATTAGGAAAACTATTCCGACGCTTTATAAAGTAAAGGGGCTCTTAGATATTAAAAATAAAAAAAGTATTCTTGAAGCACTGATAATGTCTAAAATTAAATATGGACTGATTATTTATGGCACTACAACTAACAGTTATATGATTCAGTTACAATCATTAGTGAATAAAGCAATAAAAGTTTTATTTAAAAATGAAAAATTAAAAAAGGCCAAAGAAATATATAGCTACTATAATATGTTAAATATTGATAAAACATTAAAATGGATATACATAACAAAATATTATCATTGTGAAGAATTTAAAATTAAACTTAAAAGAAGTGTGAGAAATGATAATAATTGGTTGGAATTACCACGTTGGAGAAATAACTATGGAAAGAGGGGACTAAATTATGTTTTACCAAATATATTGAATGATTTACCGGCTGGCTTAAGAAATTTAACTAACAAAAAGGAAGTAAAGAAAAAGGTTAAGGAGTGGTTAATTAAAGTTGACTAAATTTGCTTATCATGAAAATGAAAGTAGAATACTAAACATTGATGCGAGCTAAAAAAATTTCTACTAATCTTTATTTTATTGTACTATTTGTATTATTCTTATTTACACTATATGAAATTATATTAATTGTAAAAAAAAAAAATTAATTTATTATATTATGTTGTCTAAACTTGATTAACATTGCTTTGCACATACAAATTCGTATGAATTTCGTGCCTGTACGGAACATCTTGTACTTGAATAAAGCAGGTTATTATTATTATTATTATTATTATTATTATAAAGGCTGGTGAGGCGAGGCTAGTTATGGGAGCGGCCAATTTGAACTCCCCAGCAATTGTGCGAATATTGTAACCAAAACGGAAAAACTACAACACAACGACATGCTGAGCTGAAAGCTAACATTGTGGTGAGTGTTTTGAGACTAACTGTGTGAAATTTGATGGAATACTTTGTGACGATTCGCGATTTCAAATTTCGAATTGCACGGAATATTGGCAAGTTGAAAACGTATAATCGTAAGTGACATATTGAAAATGAAGTTCGTAAATGACGTGCTGAAATCGAAGTTCGCAAGTGACGCATTGAAAACGAATTCGCAAATGACGCGACCTATAAATGTGCTCCGAAATGGTAGATAAAAGTGTCAAGATGCCGAACGTAGCTAGATGCCAGGACTGCGAAAACGTCATAAAGACAAATGAAGGAGATGTTGTAATTTGCTCAAAATGTAAAGGTTAATATCATCAGAAATGTGCGGGATTGGCACCAACAACAATTAAAGCAATGGGAAAAAAACATAAATACATGGAGATGTAAGCGTGTAGACCAAGCAGATCGAATTCAGCCAAATCAGACAAAGATGAAAAAAAAGACGCAAGTAGTGAAAACAACACAAGCAGTAGTGAAGAGGACGAAAATAACGAAGAAACGAACGACAAGAACACGAAAAAGACAGAAAAAACACACGTGAAGAAAGATGAACTGGAAAGTGATGCAAAAACCGTAGAAAGAGATTTGGCTATTGCAAGAATCGAAAAAACCCTCACGGAACTTAAAAAGGACAACGAAAAAATAATCGAAGGTATGAAATTTATGAACGAAAAATACGAAGAAATGAAGAAAGAAAACCTAGCGCTAAAACAAGAAAACAAAGAACTGTCTAAGAGAATGGACCTAATTGAAGACATGATCACGGGAATGAAAAAGGAAGACACAGACAAAACAAATGTTATCAAGAAATCGTTAAAAAAAATAAAGCAGAATCAAAAATGAATCAGAACAGTATGCACGAAATAAAAACATTGAAATATTTGGAATTGATAACGTTAAAAATGAAAAAATGCTTGACACAATTTATGGACTTGTCGATAATTTGGATATTGAAGGTTTTGCAGACTGGCATACTGACAAAGCTCATCGAATACCTACAAAAAAGAAGGATAAACCAGAAACAATAATTGTACAATTCAAATGCCAAGAGTATAGATATCTGTGGTTGAAGAGAAGAAAAAAAAGGGTAACAAATAAGGACGTCTATGGAGATGGAAGTGATAATGTTATATACATAAACGAACATATGACACCCTTCTACAAACAACTTTTATGGAAATCGAAACAAGAATTGAAGTAAAACTACAAATATATCTGGTTCAAGGACGGAAAAGTGCAAGTTAGAAAGAACGAAAAGAAAGACGACCTAGAACACCTGAAAGCAAAAGAAACCAACACAACTACAGAAGAAAATGGAATAAATACGAACACAAATGGAGCAGATATTTGAATCTCAAAATCATGTATACGGAAATTTTGCTGAATTTAAAGGTGACAAACATCTTTATAAAAACAAAATTATGTTCATTCACGTCAACATACGAAGTTGTAAGAAGAACTGGGAAAGACTCTTAATCGACATTGACAATAGTGCTACAAGCTGGGATGTGATAGTTTTAACAGAAATTAACATAAGTGAAAACGAAACTGTTAATTACAACATACGAAATTACACAAAGTATAGTGTATGCAGGAATACACAAAAAGGTGGTGGTATTTTAGTCTATATCAAAGAAAATGTGTTCAAAAATATCAAATATGAAGCAATCAAAATTGGTGAAAATGATTCGTTAGATATTATTATGACTAGAAATTGCATTAATTATAATATAATTGTGTGTTATAGGAAACCGTCCTCTGAAAGGAAAACATATATTGCTGAGTTAAAAAACTAATTAAAAAAAGGATGATATCAAAAACTTCAATAAAATTTATGTTGGTGATTTTAACCTAAACATTTTAAATGAAACACAAAGTGATTGTGAAAAGTATGACTTAAATAAATTTGAAAATATGATTGCTTACAATGGCTACACACAACAAATTGTAACAGCTACTAGAGAAGAAGTAAGAAGCAACACGATATCTAGATCATGTCTTGACTTCATTTTCACCAAATTAATTGACTTAAAATGTGAAAGTGCAGTAATAACTACTAAACTAGCAGATGACTACTACACACTAATTGGATTTAGTGACAAGAATAATGATAAACACATTGCTGAAGATAAAAATAAAACCAACATGAATTGGTATAAAAAAGTCAATAATAATCGAATTATTGAAGAACTCAAAAACATAAATTGGGAATTCTTGAAAAAATAAACGATCCAAATGAGATGTATAATAAAATAAACAACATTTTAACAACGATTTACAACAGAAATACTTTTGAAAAAAATAGTAAAAAAAGTAGTAAAAATAATATGAGACAAGAATGGATGAATGAAGTATTACTGAATAAAATAAACGAAAAAATGATTTTTGGAAAACCATTAAAAAAGATAGAAAGAAAGCAGATAAAGATAGTGAGATACTTAAATTAGAAAATGAAAAGTATAAAAATATAAAAAAAGAAATTGAAAAATGTATATGTGAAGCCAAGCAATCTTTTTATAATACATTCTTTAAAAAACATAAAACCGACGGCAAGAAAACATGGCAAAAACTAAATCAAATTCTAGGAAAACAAAACAATAAAAAATGTATTGAAGCACAAATAACACAAAACTTCAAACAAAGTAATTTAAAAGACTTATGTGAAGAATTTTCATTAAATTTTCAAGAACAGATACCGGATACTGACAATAAACTGAAAGAGCAGAAATTGAATACTACAAAAAATAAAAAAAATAGCAAAGGTATCAAATATAAAAAAAATGTAAATGCAAAATAAGACTATGGAAATTTATGAAGCAAATGTTTATGACGTTATTTCGATTATTAATAACCTGAAACCAAAAAAATCTAGTGGACATGATGGGCTCCTTCTTGAACACTTCATTGCCACAAAAAAAACAAGTGAATGTATGGTAATGCTAATAAATTGTATTAATAAAACGGAAATATGGCCTGATACACTGAAGAAACAGATAATAAGACCAATTTATAAAAAGGCAGAAAACTTGGATATGAACAACTACAGACCTATTTCACTGCTACCCGTACTTAATAAGATAATTGAAAATTTTTTTGCTATTAGAATTGAAGCGTTCCTTAATAAATACAAAATTTTAAACGAAAATCAATTTGGATATAGAAAAGGCATTGGCACCATCAATGCACTTGAAAAAATCAGTAATAACGTAACAAGAGCTTTAAATGATGGAAAATATGTTGGTGCAGTGCTCATTCATTCAAGCAAAGCATTTGACACACTTAAAACAAATATTCTATTAGAAAAAATCTACAAACATGGACTAAGGAGGAAAATGTACAACATCATGAAAAGCTACTTAACAAATAGAAAGTGCAGTGTAAAACTAGGGCAAGAAAATATCAGTTTGAAAGATATTAAATATGGAGTCCCGCAGGGTTCTGTATTGGGACCTCTTTTATTTATTGTGTATGTAAATGACCTTTTGCACATATCTTGGAAAATGGTATCACACTTTACGCTGATGATATATTTTTCCTATCCATACATAACAATAATAAGAAAATGATTAAACATTTGCAAGATGTCTTTGAAAAGCTAAGAGTTTATTTATTACAAAATGATTTAATTATGAACACAGAAAAAACAGGCTTTTTACCAATAAAATCATCGCATATGCAAGAGATAAAAAAAAATATCGTCATATGTGAAGACAAATG
Source organism: Lithobius niger (assembly GCA_023313725.1). NCBI lineage: Eukaryota > Metazoa > Arthropoda > Chilopoda > Lithobiomorpha > Lithobiidae > Lithobius > Lithobius niger. Next base: position 4,816 of record JAHWFP010133266.1, read on the forward strand.
TAACGAAGAAACCTCTAACTGTAATTGTAAAAAAATGAACAGAATATACAGCATCAAATATCTTGGTCTTCAAGTAGATACTAATTGGAAATTTTATAGTCATATTGAAAAATTAATTACAAATATTAGGAAAACCATACCCTATATAAAATCAAAGACGTTTTAAACGAAAACAAAAATAAAATGGTGTTCAAATCCCTGATTATGTCAACTATTAAATATGGAATAACAACTTATGGTTCAACCACACAATCCACTGATCAACTTCAAAAGGTGATCAATAAAGCTGTTAAAGTACTCTTTAGAACTGAAAAAAATAAAAGTAGTAAAGATATTTACAATCATATAGGTAGTCTTTTATGTTAACCAAACACATAGATTTGAAATCATAAGAAAGAATTATTTTAAAACTAATAACTGGAAAGAAAAAGAGAGATCTGTAAGAGGTAACAACAAGTGGATCAGCGAACCGATTTGGAGAAACTCGTATGGTAAAAGAGGGAATACATACATGGTACCAAGTTACATGAACAAAATATGAGTAAATCTTAGAAATTTGCAAAATTACAACCAGATGGAAAAGGAGATTAAAAGGTGGATTAAAAGTACATAGGAAACATTGACATAATTAACATGAGTGAAATAATAATAGTAATATACAACATAGTATTTTTCTAGTTTTAAGTTATAGTAACTGTACATGTATTGTAAATAAAAATAGTCAAATTGCTTGCACATACAAGTCGTAAGACTTCGTGCCTTTTGTACCTCGTAATGTACAACTGAATAAAGCTTATTATTATTATCATTATTATTATTATTATATCAACATGGCTGCCTTGGGTTGCACACAGAATAACGCTCACGGAAAATCAAACAGAAATGTAAGAAAAAGAAGAAGAACTTCTCAAGTAAGCAGTAAGTTGTCAATAAGTTGTAGTTGTCAGTTACCAAGGAAATATACAGCAAGTTTGGTGAGCCAAAAACAATAATAAGTGCTTAAATTAAGTGAAAATAACTGAGGCAAATTGGTCAAGATGGTGTTGTAGAAAAATTTGGACAAAAGAAACGAAGTGCGTTCGAAAACGTGTTTGAAAATGCAAAAAGTGCAAACAGTGTAAAAAGTGTAAGAAAAGTTTAAAACCGGACTAAACTGAAATCAAACTTTTTGGCTGGAAAAGAACCCAGAATGGAACTAAACCATTCGTATACTTGGTAAGATTGTTAATGAACTGAAAAGTACTTAAATAACGAGAAAACATGTCCAAAAGTGGTGATTGTGAGGAAAGATTGGGAAATCAAGGGAAATCAAGGTAGTGCCTTGGCCTTTGATTTCAGAGGTCCTGGGTTCGATTCCCCGCTCAGGCAGTCTGACATATAAGTCCAAAAGGCAACGTAAATAGGTTTGCATCCGTATTTAGTTAACCAATTTCGAGCCCATTGGCTTTCTGTCCCGTTTAATTAAGTAAGAAATCAAGGGACTGTGTGAAATGTGGCAACTGCAACTCAAAATATCATTACAATTGTGCAGGAGTGCAGCAAAAAACGTGGAAGGCAAAGCGTGAAGTAAAGAAAAAAGAATGGAAATGTGCCAAATGTAGAAAACCAAGAACTTTATCAGAAAAAGACATTGCAAAAAAAATGAATGATGAACATTTGACTAATGACGAGGAGGAGGAAAATAAACTTGAACATACAAAAACAGCTGCAAATGAAGAAAGTAGGAAACAACAAATAGCAGATAAAACAAGGACAGAAGAATATAATGAAGTTGGACTAGCAACAAGGATGATCAGAATGGAAGACAAACTGAACAAGTTAATAGAAGCAAATGAAAAATTAGAAAGTGTGATTAAATATCTAGAATTTTTATACGAAGAACACGAAGATTTGAAAGAGGAAAATAAAGGACACAAAAGGCGAATGGAAGAGATAGAAGGAAAAATCCAATTACTTGAGAATAGAGACGTGAAAAATAAAGAAATGGAAGGAACATTATCAATAATGAAACGTGAGTTAAAGGAAAAGGAGCAATATGACCACAACAGAAATCTTGAAATAAACCAATTAGACTGGCTGCAGGATGAGAATACCAAAGAAGTGATCATAAATCTAGCAAAAAATTTCAATGTCGGTGGCTTCCAAGATGATCAAATAGATGCAGCCCATAGAATACCGAACAGGGACAAAAACAAACCAAGCAAACTGATTTTACAGTTCAAGAACAGAGACAGTAGAGACAGTTGGCTACAGCAAAGGAAGCGTGTAGTTACAAATGACAATATGTTTAGAAATGGAAACAGAGAACGAATATATCTAAATGAGAATATGACGCCATATAATTAGAGTTTGTTTTGGATGACGAAGAATACTGCAAAAGAAAATGCTTACAAATACGTGTGGTTCAGAAATGGAAAAATAATGGAAAGGAAAAATGAACAAGCAGAAGAAGTAATTACCGTACGTGAAGAAGCTGATTTGTTGAAGCTACAACCAACACAGGAAATTCAATAATCGAATTTTTGAAAACAGAAATCAAATTGTGAAAGGAATACAAGAGGAGACTGGTGGTTGTGAAAGTGTTAAAATACTACATGTCAACATAAGAAGCTTAAGAAAAAATTGGAATTTGATGCAACAAATAATCCAAGATAGTATGGTCAACTGGGATATTATAATACTTACAGAGATTAATATAAAAAAAATTGGAACAGAATTGTATAAGTTATATGGATACATACAAAAAAATATTACAAGAGAAACAGCAAAAAGAGGTGGAGGAATTATGATCTTAATTAAGGAAGACTGACATAAAGGACAAAGACAATAGTTGTGTAGATAATAACTTACTTGAAACTGAATTGAAGAAAAAAATAATACAGATAGAATTAGAGTAATAGCAGTTTATAAAAAACCAAGTTCAAATAAAATGGAATTTATAAAAAATATGAAAAACATTATTAAAAACAATAAAGAAAGTGCAACATATCAAATATTAATAGGAGATTTTAATATAGACATTTTAAATGATAGAGAGGATACAGAAGATAAATATGAACAGAACCTAACAGATAAATATGAAGACACATTAGCAAAGATAGGATTTGAAAAAAAATTGAATCACCTACTAGAGAAGAAATAATAAGGAAAAATGGTACAAACTACGTCCAAATATCTTGTATTGATCATATTTATATTAGGAACTAGAGGAGGTGTCTTAGAAAAAATTGCGGATCATTACTGCACAATGTGTTCGACGTGGAACTCTTACAAAAATAATAGTACAGATAAAATATAATGAAGAATGAAGATGATTTATATATTTACAAACATAAAAATATTATAATAGAAATGAATGAAATAAATTGGAATATGCTAGATACAAAGGAATGTCCGAATGAAATATATGAAGAAATAGTTAGTAAAATCCATAATATTTACTCAAACAATAAATCACAGGTAAAACCGAAACTTTGTAAGAGTGCTGAAAAAAAGAGAAAAGAATGGATAACACATTATTTAGTTGAAAGAATAGATAACAAAATAAATTGTGGAACGAAATAACAAGACATAGACGAAGAGACGATAAACAGATACAAGGGAGAGAAAAAGGAAATAAACTCAAAACTCAAAGAATGTAAACAAAATTATTATAAGGAGAAATTAAGAAATTTGCAACTTAACAATAAATTAATTTGGGAAGTTATAAATGATGTAACAGGTAAAAAGAAAAAAGAAAATATTGATGAAGGGCTAGCAAAAACATTTAAAGACATGGATTTTCTTAAATTATAAAATGATTTTAATAATAGTTTCTGTAGTCAAGTGCCAAATTTAAAAGAAAGTTTTAAAAATGAACATGAAGAATATAAAAAAAAGTTCTTACTGTAGAAAGATAAAAAACAAGAAAAAGAAATACTTAAAGGCAGTTAAAAATACAATGTATATTGAAGATGCAAATGAAGTTAAAATAATAAATATAATAAATGAACTAAAAAATACAAAAGCAACAGGACTAGATAAAATACAAACAGAACATATAAAACAATCTAAACATAACACAGCAAAAGCAATATGCAAATTGATAAATACAATGATTGAAAAAGAAATATGGCCAAACATACTAAAAGTACAAATAATACGACCGATTTATAAAAAAGGAAATAAAGTAAACTTGAATAACTACAGACCAATAGCTTTACTATCTATAATAGATAAAATAGTAGAAAAATTTTTTGTAAATAAAATAAGAAACTTTCTAGAAAAAATAAACATTTTGTCAAAATCACAATACGGATACACAAAAAATAATAGTACAACGAATTTATTTTAAATAGAAATAAACAAAATTATCACAACAGCATTAAATGATGGAAAATATGTGGGCATAATTTTAGTGGATTTGCAGAAAGCGTTTGATACTTTCGATAAAAAAAAATCTGTTAAGTAAATGCCAAAAAATGGGACTAAGGGGAAAAATATACAATTTAATCAAGAGTTATTTAGATAATAGGAAAACACAAGTTCTAATATGTGGAAAAAGCAGTAGTCTTAACAACACTAAATTTGGAGTACCTCATGGATCGGTTTTGGGACCACTGCTATACTTAATATATACAAATGATATTTCAGAAAATATTAAAAAAACACAAGTGTTACTGTTTGCAGATGATACCATAATGATTTCAAAAACAATAATTATGAAAACATGATTGAAAACCTACAATATGACTTTAATAAACTGAATGACTGGTTTATTGTAAATGAATTATTTATTTGCAATGAAAAAACTATACACATGGATATTACGGTCCCTAAAATGAAGAAAAGTAAAGGATTACGGGTTATTAAACACTATGGAAATTGCACAAATTTAGAATTAAATCATGAAAATAAAAAATGTAATAAGGAGTGCATAAATTTGATAAAAAAGACCAGTGCAAGATATTTGGGAATGGAAATAGATTCAAATTGGAATTTCAAAGGGCACATAATTCAAGTCATAACGAAAATAAGACAAATACTACCAAAAATCCATCTATCAAAGAATATATTAGACACAAAAAAATAAAAAAAATATTACATGAAGCATGGATAGGAAGTATCATACGGTACGGTATTTAATTGTATGGTTTTACATCAGACTATTTAATAGAAAGAATGCAAAGGACACAAAATAAAATGGTCAAAGTATTGTTTAAAAAACAGGAAGGAATAAAAGCAATAGAATTATACAAGACTAATAATATACTTAGAATTACAGAACTAAGAGATTACATAGTAATAGCATATAATTATGCCTCAAATATGTATAAAAATAGCAGATTTGCTGAAATAGATAATATCAGAATGAATAAGCCAATATACACAGTAGCAAAATGAAATAATATATATGGGAAAAGAAATAAAAAGTACTACGTACCAAATTTTTTTTAATAAATTACCAAGAAATATGATGAATTACCAGAATAATAATGAATTAAAATGGAAATTAAAAGTTAAACTTACAAGAAAATAAACCCATTGCGATGTGTTGAATTCTGAAATGTGAAGTCTAAAATATAAAAAAATTCTTAAAATTCAAACCTTTTAATAACTATGATAAATTACACATAAATTTTAATTTCAACAAGGTGTATATTTGTTCTCACACAAGCTATTTTAATTAATAGCTTCGAGCATTACAGTGTATATTGTACATATATGTATTGTAATGGAATAATAAAATTATTATTATTATTATTATTATTATTATTATTATTAGCAGTAACCACTCAGAAACGCACAAACCTGGGAGAACTCGGTAGAAGCGCACTATCAATCACCTTATTCTGAGATAAAGAATGATGTATGCACTCGAGCACACTCGACTAGTAGCAGTGCTCAACATGACAGTGCTGTCATGCTTTCTTTCTCATTCAGTGTTATTTGGCCCACACAATACAATTATTAAAGTTTGAGTAATATACAGGGCTGCACTGCTGTTGAAATTTTACGTTGTTCGTAACGCTTTACACTGCTTGGTTGAGCCATTGGCGTTTCTGCAGCCACTCACCTTTGCAATTAATTTTAATCACTACTGGCTTTATACTATAAATTTGATCTTCAAATAGAATCTAAGAAAGTAAAGAAGTGGCCAATGCCCCAAGTTGGCTTGATGTTAAAGTTAATCTGAATGGCGTTTTCTTTATTTATTGATATCAATCCTTTCTAAGACAAATCCTTTTTTAAAACTTGGGTGCCCCCATTTTTTTGTTTTAAGTTGATATGCTTTAGCGTTATAAGTGTGGTATGCAAGCAACCACAACTACATGTTCGATTGAGCAATACCGTAACTCAAACACTTATAAGAAACGTTTTGACATAGATTTTTCGCCATTATCTTCTTTCGCTAAACTATATGAATGTTTGATAAGCCGATCGTGATACAAGTACAACGTAAATCCACTTAGTCAGTTTTGTTTTGTCAGGAGCTCGGGGGGGGGGGGGAGGGGGAGTGGTACTGCTATATTATTAAAGATATTTGCTAATTATAAAGAAACAACTAAAAAACAAAAAGCTCCCCCTCAAAGAGGAAAAACCAAACAAGTACAGTCACCGGATAAGTTTTTTCCCTTCGTCAGTGAAACGCGGTTCAGCAGCTGCTACAGCAACAACATATCGTTCGTAGAGTTGAGTTGTTATGGATTCTCCGATATCACTATACAGTAACCGTTTGGCTAGTGAGGGTCTAAACAATTTCTGTAGGGTTCATTCTTCCATTCTTCTTTCCATCATCATTGCACGAAACCTCAGAGCGAGTGTAATCAATGGACGGCCAGCATTCAGGCCGTCGTTTTGATGGAGCCCGCTGCTGCTTTTCGCCTCTGCAATACATTAACGAGCAGCCCGCCGAGAAAAACAAGGCAACCTAAACAACTTACAAAATGGCGTCTTTTTACGGTTCCACCCAGTAACAAACGTCCATAAATCTGAAGGCCCCGCGGGCAACGAAACAGCGTTAAACTCGGCCAACCGAGAGATGGGGACGTCGACCGGCAGTTTTCGTTCCGTTCTTCGACCGGAGAAAGAACACTTGCCATTTTCGTTGTTTTGGAATAGTTTGGTAACGTGGGGTCCCACCATCACCATCTCGCGAAAAAGGCTATGCAGCGAAGTACAACATTGAAAACGGAAAAACAAAAGAGTTAGCGAACGAACAGCAGACTTTGTTATGAGACAAGGAAGTTTGGCGAAGTAGTTTCTCTGCAGGCGATTTCTTTTGGTTTCCATTTTCTTTCGCTCTTGTAAGAAATGCGAAAACAAATTTAACAAATAGGGTTTCCTTGGTTTTCTCGGTTGGGAAATGGTAATCTAATTGTTAAGCATTTGGACCAGATGGAAGTTAGAGAAAGTGGCCACTTCCCTGACTTCACACCAAATGGAATCTAACACTCAAACTATCAGAACAGTTATCGATGCAAGTCAGTTGCAAGATTCAAACTCGTGTCCTTTTAACTTGTAAACCAGGGCTCTACACTACAGATGTGCTTTATCCACCGTGTTCGGATTTCTAAGGAATCCTCCTAAATCGTGATTTTCGTTGCTGGACTTAGCTACGTTTATTTTTGCGTGAGACGTTCATAATAGTGTAGAACAGGTTATCAACTTTTAAAAGTTATAGGCTACACGCATAATTGAATTTCTGTCTGGTGTAAAGATTTTAAAGCTGAACTGTTTCAACTTAGAACTTAATGCTGCTGAACGAGGCTAATTTTTTCTATTAAAGAAACACAAAATATGCACCAAGAAGTGAAAAATTTCACTTGCAGATGATAACTACAACTAGTTAAAATTGCATACTCTACAATAGTTTAGAAAGAAATAATATTAAACGCAAGGCTTCCATTTACGCCTAATTTCTTTACCTATGATTTAAATCAGCAATGGCGAATTTTGCTGTAGTTGTCAAACAATATAAATTAACGTGGACTGTTTATAAGCCAACATTATTACGCAGTTCGTTTGCGATTTAGGCCCTTCTCTAGCATGTATATACGCACATGGACCGGTTTTTTTAAAGGTCAGTTGCGAGATTCGATCTCCTGCCGGTGCTTTTCTCGCTGTGCTCGGGTTCTGAAGTAAAGCTCATAAAGGTCTCTTTTTGAACTGGTAGACACTGGTTCACTTGTTTGACATACAAAATATTAACAATATTTTACACAACGTAACACAAGTTACAGAAAACTTAGGGCAACAGTAAAGCTAGGTAGTCAGTGGTTCATTTGTTTGGCATCTACGTATACAATACGTTTAGGTTGGGATGAGCTGCAGTTAGGATGAGGTGCACACAGTAAACTCATTACGGGAGCCAATGAGCAGGGCATACTGCAGGCAATGACTGCTCCAAGGGCGGCTAAGGTCCATCACCAGCGAGGCAGCGTAATAAAGCATGCAGACCACTCAATGGGGCGGGTACGGAGGGGGGGGGGGTTAGTTTGGTGTGGTGAGGTGCTGTTTTTATTTTCGCTAGACCCAAGTACAACTAGTACAAAATATTTATATTATTTTACACAACAGAACACATGTTAAACAACAGAACGAAGCCCGGAGACACTGGTTCATTTGTTTGGCATACAAATTATTTATTCTATTTTACTCAACGGAACACAATTTAGACAACACTAACTCTCGTATCATAGCTACGTTTTAGGAGTACTTAAGCAAAGACTTGACGCATGTACCACAGCTGCGTTTTAGGAGTACTTAAGCAAAGACTTAAGACACAGTTGCTTCTTAAGTAATAGTTTGGTACCACTACCTGTTATTTGAGTAATGAATTCATTTCCTATGCTTAAGCAATTACTTAAGTTATCGTCTCCTACCACTGCTCTCTAAAAACCCCTACCTGAAAGCTAAGTAATGCCTGGATTTGAGCAAATTGTCAAGTCCTGTCATGAGAAGACTTAAATAACCGTTGTTGCCTATGGAGGCAGTATACTTTGCATAGTGAAAAGATTTATGGCTGAAACTTCGTTGCTGTACTCGTGCAAATTACCCCAGCATGCATGCTGATTTTTGCAGCGATCGAAGCATCTTTCATATTTTGTGTGATAGCTGCAATACTGTCGCCTGTACAAGGAGAAGCCAACTATGGGGCAGTGATCCACGCGACTGTATTTCGCAGAGCACTGACCTAAGGGGTTGCGCGGGCCAAGGGATATGCTAGAATGTACTGGGAAAACGAGATGAATCTACCCACCAAGTTTCAAGTCTCTTATACTAGTGGTCGTGCTCTAAAGCTGAAAATATTATTTGCGTTTGCTCACGCAACGTTATTTGCCAGTAACACAGACTTGAGAAGCTGGTCTCCGGATTTTTTTTTTTATCCTGAACTGCCGGAAGGAGCCTTTTATTTTCACTAACTTCGTTTTGAAAAAGTCACACTGCATACGACAGCTCGTTTCCGACTGTTCTGACCGGGAAGAATTTAGAATGGTTATTCCTGCAGAAAGAACAAAACCCCACAGTCTTGACTGTGCACACCACGAGTTTTATTCTTCGTGTATTTCAGCAGCGAGTTAGCAGCAGTTCTAACTGATGATGGTTTCGGATGCCCTATCATTTCTGTTCAATGCACAGCCACCCCCTTCCCCTCCACAATTCTCCACGATACTGGTTGTGAACTGCCAGATGTGTGCTCGATGTACAGTACATTCTGACGGTGTGCATTCTGGGGAAGGAACAGTCTGAGCACGGATTGTCTGGGGACGAAAACTCCTACCTTGAAGAGGTAATACGGACATGGGGACAGGCTATAGAATGCTCCCGGGCGATGAGATGCAAAGATACTTGACAAGAATGGTGTTTACATAAAATTTAGAATTTTAAGCGTTATAGGCATTCTCCTGCATTGCTATGAGCCGCCATTTTGGAAAATGGCAGCCAATAGTCTAAAATTGTGCAGTTTCATCATAACAGCATGAAACTTGACAGAAATGTTGTTTACATAAAATTAAGAATTTTAAGCGTTGAAGCCATTCTCCTGATTTACTATGAGTCACCATATTGGAAATGGGCAGCCAAAATGGCAGTCAAATTAGGTTTTTCTCATAAATCCTGAACGAATCAACTGATTTAACTTTTCTTTTTTTCTTCCTGTTGTTCGTAATTCATTTTTTTTTTACCAAAAAACTGAAATAACTTTTCATACGACCAACCATTTTATCTGAAAATCTTAATTGTCACTACTGTTACACGGAATTCAGTAGGTTACGCGGTCTAAATATATTTTATTACGATCTGCTTACTTATGGCTTAATAGACCCCTGAATTTGTTATTTTACTTTGAAGTAATTAGTACAAAGATGAAACCAACGGCATTCGCCCTTGAAAGCAATTGTAAATAACATATCAAAATTATACTAAAATACGATTAACGGAAACACGCCATTTGCCGAATTCGACAATTTCAATGTTATTTATTGAAACACTGAATCCCCTTTCCCAGTTAGCAAAACACACTCTTCCTTTATTGTTCTTTTTGAAATATACTTTCCAATGATACCAAACATAACCGGAAGTAACTACCGGAAGTGATACTAATGTATTAGTGAAAAGACACCATTTGCTTTTCAAAATGGCATTTGAATACGGCACTTTGATTTCCCTTTCACAGTTAGCGAAATTACGTCCCCTGCCTTTATTGTTGCTCTTGAAATTTCCTTTCCAGTATTATACTAAACACAACCGGGCGACGAGATGCAAAGATACTTGACAAGAATGGTGTTTACATAAAATTTAGAATTTTAAACGTTATAGGCATTCTCCTGCATTGCTATGAGCCGCCATTTTGGAAAATGGCAGCCAATAGTCTAAAATTGTGCAGTTTAGACTCTGGAAGTGGTATGAATGAACCATTATGAATGCATAGTGTATGCCGTAATGTAAATAATAGGTTATTTATAGGAACTAGCGGAGTCGCTCGCTTCGCTCGCTCATTCCGCGTCGTCTCGCTGCGCTCGAGGAGTTTTCAATGCTGCAACTCTTATACTGCTGACACACATTCCACATCTAAAACGATCAAGCAAATGAGTGCAGTGCGCGTTTTTTGTAATGCTTCAGTTCATAAACAAAAAACGGCTTCGCCGTTTAGAAAACCATCACCCTTCTGCCATGCGCCTATCTACTGGCAAGGAGCTAAGAGCGAGACACGCGATTTCTATACCCTAGTCGGCCTTAGCTTAAAGAATACGCTTGAGGAGCTGTCATGCTCCAGCTCTTAAGCTGCTGGCAGACATTCCACATCTAAAACAATCAAGAAAATGATCAGAATGGACAAACGATATGGTAACCATACATCATTCCAACGGTCTGGCCACCCAATAGCTACATGCGCCTCTTGTTCAGATTGTTAGCCATAATACCACTGACAACAAAAGCCTCGATAAAAGCAATGTCTTTCTGGCACACGCATGAACTGGCCTTGAGCCAGGAGATGAGACACGCGGTTTGTAGCCCAGTCGGCCTTGGCTTGAAGAAGCCATTCCCTTTCTGGCATGCGATTGAGCTATCATTGAGCCAGGAGGCGAGGCATGCGATTTGGACCCAGTCGGCCTTGGCTTGAAAAATCCATCCCTTTTTGGCATGCACCTAAGCTGACAATGAGCCAGGAGGCGAGACACGCGATTTCTTCCCCAGTCGGCCTTGGCTTGAAGAAGCCATTCCCTTTTTGGCACGCGATTGAGCTATCATTGAGCCAGGAGGCGAGGCATAAGATTTGGACCCAGTCGGCCTTGTCTTGAAAAAGCCATCCCATTTTTGGCTTGCACCTAAACTGACAATGAGCCAGGAGGCGAGATACTCGATTTCTTCACAGTCGGCCTTGGCTTGAAGAAGCCTTATCTATCGGCGCTGCAAGGCCGTTTCAACGCTGTAGCACGCGAGTTGCTGCATGCTTGAACTAAGCATGCTTGGCAATTTTATCATGCATGTTGCATACTCCTTTGTGCCGCTCTTGATTTTTTTTCCAATAAATTTTGCAGACTTTACATGGATTTTCCTTGTTTCACAAATTTAAAAAAATATTATTTAAAAGCCACCTCCTTCCTCGCTACATGTGATGCTTTGAAACCACATGTCGCCCATAATTTTTGACTAATATAAAAGATTTCGAGCAAGGCGAAATCGTACGTAGCAACTATTCGTGTTTACTACAATTAGGCTGGACTATTGCTGAGTAGAGCACCAGCTAATAGCACACTACTGATCGAATGTCGATGGTTTACAAATGCAAACGTTGAAATATTTTTGATACCCTTTTTTGTTATCAATATATTTTGTTTAAATATGCCTAATTGCGCATTAATCTTTTCGTAGATTTACGTATTATCATTTAAATTTAAGGCTAAATAGGTAGTTTGTATTTGAAATATCCAAAATGAAACTCCAACAGTCGTTCTTTCAGCGAGCTGCACGTGCCTCATTGTTGAATGACGGCTGTTAGCATTGCCAGCCGAAATTCTACCGACAACACTACTGGACCACGCGCCTCCTACGTGGCGCAACAATTGTGGACCATCCGCACAGCAGGAAGAGGTGATTTATTTATTTATATAGAATGCCTTGGCCCAAAGCCATGCGCTCTCGTATAGAACTACTTAAACCTACTTAAAACTACAGAACTATAACATCAGATAAACAGCAGGACAGTGATACCATATCAACAGAAAGTAGGGATGGAGATTGAAACATAGACACAGACACTAACAAAACAAACGAACGCGAACACGCCTACAGGTCAACTAGATCCGTGCTCCCCGTTGCCTGCAAAAGACTACAACATCCCGGAGACGCCGTAGAGTGGCAGCCGAGACAGGGTGCACACAAAGCACGTCGGGGTGAGGTCATAGTAGCAAAACGACATGACAGCAAAACGACATAACAGCAAAGCGACATAACAGCAAAACATGTTTCCGACATAACAGCAAAACGACACAACAGCAAAACGTCACAAGAGCAAAGTGCAAAATTCCACGTTAGCGTCATAACAGCAAAACGACAGTACAGCAAACGTCACTACAGCAAAACGTCAGTACAGCAAAACGTCACAACAGCAAAACGACACTACAGCAAAACGACACAACAGCAAAACGACACTACAGCAAAACGACATAACAGCAAAACGTCACAACAGCAAAACGTCATAACAGCAAAACGACAGTACAGCAAAACGACAACATAGCAAAAATTTATCAGCAAAACGACACAACAGCAAAACGACACAACAGCAAAACGTCACAACAGCAAAACGACACAACAGCAAAACGACACAACAGCAAAACGACACAACAGCAAAACGACACAACAGCAAAACGACACAACAGCAAGACGACACAACAGCAAAACAACAGTACAAAAAAATGACATAGCTACAAGGTCACTTGATATTTCTTCAATAATACAGGTGCTTTGTGGTATGCTATAGCATGGCTTAGCTAGCTGGGGAGGGGGGGGGCGTGAAAATTATATACTTGAAAAAAAACTTGAAAAA
>JAHWFP010133267.1:0-14526 GCA_023313725.1 Lithobius niger
ACTGCTGAATATAATACACAAAGCAGTTTTATAAAATATTTCCCATGTTTTTTTCGAAAGTTGGTTGACTCGTCCCACTGCTATCTTCCCATCTCCGATTCCTTCTAGTATATTGCCATCCCGTATTTTTTTTACTCCCCGTGGCATTTCAAAATAACCCACCAAGGATATGGATTACAGATAATTCTGGACAAGACCTTATGAATTTCAGAAATCTTCGGCAGTACTGTCACAAATATCGCAGCTTTGCAGCCTGGATTGCCGACATATAAATGAAAGGATTTGGAGTTTGGCTGACATGATGGTATTTCGGGAACGATCTATCGTCCTACCTTTGAAGTCGCAGCTGTGCTTTGGCTGCAAGCGATAAAATTCCGACCGAGTGGTTACCTTCCCACAACCCTTCCTCCTTCCCCCTCTTCTCTTCCACTTTGCGGGTATGTTACAACAAGCCGCTCCGAAAGCACCGCTGTAGCTACGTACCTATCCTCAAGGCTATCTGATGACGTATTGGTTTCCTTTAAATTTGATTGTCACAGGCTCCTCCTGTGTAAACATTTGGTCGAGGACTTTGCTATGGCTCCAGGCTTGCTTTCAGATATGTAGGAGCAGTAGTGGTTTGGTAGTTTACAATATGTGTGGACGACTTAGTACACAACTAGTTCTGTGTACACAATTATGGATCTATCTGGCGCCATACGTAATTAGGCCTATTTGCATGAAATTAGGGGCATTTTATTTTGTTTGTTTATTTTGGGTTAGCAAGTATCCACTACACAAAGCTACTTAAAGCCAAACTTGGCCAGTTAATTTCTGTAAAGATGCCGGAATGATGTTAGTAAAGATGATGAATACACAACCACTTTCAGCTGCCTCGATGCTGTAGATGTGAATATTTTAATCTTTTTCACTGAAGAAGGTAAAATTCCGAGACTGAATGTTAAAGTACGTATTGGCTTCACCATTGATGCAAGGATTTATAACGTCCCTAACGTGCACTTTTCTACAGCTGTCTAAATTATTGCTAAATGAAAAAGAAAATTATTTAGAATTTGATGAAAAACTTAAGTAAAATGAAGTAAAATCGTTTCCACTGGCTACGCTACAGGAGGACAAATGCTAGCCTACCCCCCCTTCCCAAAAAAAAAACTTTTCCTGTGCCCACCGAGTTGCCCTCCTAAAATTTTTGTAAAGTAATTCTTTCTGCCCAAACTGCGAAGTTAACAAATGTATATTCCGCAAATAATAAATCGATGGTTTTTCAGTAATATAAGGAAAGGACTATGCACGCAAATGAAAAACATACAAATAAAAAATACAAATTCAAGGTTTGTAGTTGGTTTGTATTAATAAAGCAACACAAACTGTAAAATGTGTTAAGACTCATATGTTAAACTTGAGTACCCAGCTAGTTAAAAGAAAGGCTGCAATTGTTGCATTTTTTTTTATCACTTTTGTCTCTTTTTATTGGACACTTCGTTTTATTAATATAGGCTACTTATTCATTCTCTACTTTTTATTGCCTTTTGCTTTCAACGTCATTTGTAGTTTCGTTTCGTTTATGCCCTGCGCTCGGGTTTTACTCAAAGGGGACCATTGTTCTAGTGGTTAATTTTTTTTATAGGTTGTATTTTAGTTTTACCCTTATTTTAGTCTTCTGTGCAGCCGAAACGGCTGGGAAGACTACAGCAACGACTTGTCCGTTCGTCCGTCTGTCGCTATTTCAGTGGCAGTCAAGGGGAATTTAAAAACACGGCAAGTTAAAACATCGTTGCTTGCTTACAGCTAATAGCTTTCTCGAGGTAAGTCAATGAAATAATAACATTTGATCGTCGCATTTAACCACTACAGGAAGACAGAAAAAAACCGTAAAAAAAAAGGATTTCGTTAACGATACAATTTGGTTCATTTAAAAAAGTTTCGACACCGTGTTGCATGAATGAATAGGCCTACTTT
This sequence comes from Lithobius niger, assembly GCA_023313725.1. NCBI lineage: Eukaryota > Metazoa > Arthropoda > Chilopoda > Lithobiomorpha > Lithobiidae > Lithobius > Lithobius niger. Next base: position 1,957 of record JAHWFP010133267.1, read on the forward strand.
CGAACCCAATTCTACAGCAGCTGCTACTTACGAAATAAAAATGGCAGGTAAAAAGAAATTCGGCCTAAAAGCTGAAAATTAGTCCTCACATGAAGTCTCGGCAATGTGTTACATATAGGCCCACTCTCGAACCCAATTCTCCGTTAGTTGCCACTTACGAAATTAGAACGGCAGGTAAAAATTAGCCTTAAAAGCTGACAATTCGCCTAAAATCTAAAACTAGGTTAAACAAAAAATTTAACAAAGGGAATGATAAAAAAAATTTTAATCGGCCTAATTAATAATATAATTTTAACGTGATCACATTTTACACTCTAAGAGAAAAGTATTGGCATTCTAGAATTTTTTTCTTTAATGTACGTTATTTTGTTTATCAGCAAAAGTGAGCCCAAGTGATTTTTCGTCTTTTTTTTTTGACAGTGTTCACCCATAGTTTTCAGCAAAAACACATTACTTTGTGATTCAAGCTTCGTTAGCCTGGAAAAGTATACAATTTACTGTCAAATTACGTTTTAGATTAATCAAATTAGCCTTTTTGGCTTAATTAAACGTTTGGGCCATCGAGTAATAGTATTAATCTTTAGCCGTCGATAAGCAACACAACAAATTTTGAAAGAATTTGTTTTTCATTTTCGTGAGTGACGAAGAGGCTTTATAACAACCTTTTGGTTTGAAATTTCCACCAGCCATCACTGGTATCATTAACTGCAATACTGTTGGAAAATAACAGTTTGATGCACTGGCCAGTAGCACGAAAATATACCGTTGCCACAGTAAAATTTTAATGACACAAAGAAGAGTCATTCACACCCCTTGCAGTACTGCGAAAAATGTCTTTTGTTAAGTATTTAGCATCATATTTCTAACGGTGGGGATATCCAGTTGAGGTTTAAACTTAATCCTTGGGTTAAGCTCAGTAATAAGGGAAAATGGTGATATCCATCACGAAATAAGTTGAGAGCTAAGCAAAATTTAGCCTCTAGGTCGAGAACTAACTCAATACTGAGTAAGACGTAAAAAGCGGTGATATCCATCCAGGATTACCGTTGTTCCTGAGCTTTAACAACATTTTAACTTAAGTACGTCGAGGGCTAATTTAGCCTGAAGGTCGAGGTCTAAGGAATAAAGAGCTAAGAAAACCCCAACTTAGTCCAACATGGATATCACCAACTTTTTTCTCCAGTCCACTAACTCCCAGGTCGAGGGTTAGTTAGATTCAGGGTTAAGCTACTCCGGGGCTAGTTTAGACCTCAACTGGATATCCCCACCGTTATTGATTGTACCGCAATTCTAGTAAAACTAAAAGCAGTAACCATGGACAACGTTTGAATGCCAACTGAATACTACGAGTATGGGATTAGTAACTTGTAGACCCGAGCAATTAAATGTTCTAACGGACTTAGCCTGCAGTAATATTCACTACATTTTTATTCGTACGTTTGAAGTAAATTATAAACTGAATTAATAAATAGCTTTAACAGGTTTGGGGTGTAAAAGTCAACAAGATCAGATTCAGTAATGAATTACCACCAGTTAATAATAATAATTCCTATTCATAATTATTGTCCAAGGTTTTTTGCTTAGTTTATTTATTTTTTAACTTTATTCGAGAGTTGGAAGTCTTAATCCGTTCATGTTGCATGAAAAATGTAATTGCTAAAGTGACGACTGGCTTTTAAGTTTTAGTTATCAACTAACTGTTTGAACTGCCACCATCAGAACTAAGTCGGCATCGATATTGCTTTTCCAAATCATTTGCGACTGGTAATTCTTTCGAAGTACAATCTAAACTACAATAGAAGTCTATCGCAATGTGACGAACACACACTCCTTCAATGCCAGCAAGATTTATTTTGTGGCTCATTAAGCGCTAATTCAAGCATAATAAAGTAATCGTTACCTAAATTAATCCACAGTAATCCATTAACTTCAGAATGGAGCGAGTGTCTCATTAGTCACTTGTTGTCGGTTGTCTTAAGTGTGAAGTTTGTTATCCTTAATGATGGTGCGACTTTCGCGTAGTTGACTCTGTCAAAGTATCTTTGTTTTGTTTCGTCAGGCGGATAAGTCCCGATTTGATGCGAATCCTTAATCGAGATAAGCCTATCTTCGAATTTTTGATTGTGTAATATAGTAATAATTAATTATACAGGCTTTTTTATTTTTGGTTCGGTTCGGTGTTAAAAAAAAACAACTAATCTTCGGGCTCGCTTGCTAGTGAAGTGCATTTTAAAGTACCATCTACTACTAATTACGAATCATACATTTTTTATTTTAAGAAAAATACATACTCGCAATTATGTACAGTTATGGAAGACAATTGGTTCTGGTTCAGAATACTAATTATAATAAGCTAAATCAAAATCCCTGAAAGCACTTTATTTCTACTTTATCATTTATAATTTTGACATAAAGCTCTACATTTCTCCACATTTAATCTACATTATTAATGCTGTAAGCAAACGAGGACTAAACACAGCAAGCTGATTGGCTGTTGTGTTCCTATGCATCTGCTAATTAGGCCAGTCAAAACGGACGATATACAGACGATCGTCTAATAGCTCGTACCCGACAACTGAGAGCCATCTTTTACCGTAATTGGGAACCACGAGGGAGAAGTGCAAGGTCAACTGAGATTGAAGCAGCGAGAAGTGGAAACCCCGAAAAAACAACTTTCAACAATGAGGAAACGAGGAAAAATGGCTGACATAGTAAATTCATGGTCGACCGCCATTGCCCACCAAGAGGGGAGTGGGGGGGGGAGGGGGCGGGGGGGGGACTTGACACACTATTCACTAAGCGTGAGACGTTCTTAAATGGGTTTCTAGCTGGTAGATTAAAAATAGGATAAAAATACTGTATGATATGTAATGTATGATTAGAAGGTGTAATGGACTGAATTTGTCCATAAATGGTCTTCAGCCACTAATTATTGAAACACACGACACGCATGCTTTTAGAAGTCGTTTTATGTGTCAAGTCTTTGAGCTGTACAATAATTTCTAAGTAACTTCTCGAAGTAATGATTATAACAATGTTTTCATGAATGAATAATTTTACTCACTTAAATTCACACACAAAAAAGCATGGGGGGGGGATTGAGGCTTAATGGCACGTCGACAGCAAAGTCATAAAAGGTTAGTAGAAAATGCAATAAATTGGACAATGAACTCAACAGTTATCGTTTGCACAGACAAACATACAAGCACAAGTGCGGGATCAGTAGTTTCTTTGCTCTGCTCCGCTCCACATGTTGTTAAAGTGTTTTCATGCAAGCTACAAAAATAAATATAGAAAAGTTAATGAACAAAGTAGCATTTTTTGCATCGATAGTCACCATTCAGTCAGTTAACCTAATCCATTGACTGTGTTTCTTCTATTTGTAAAACTTTTTGTAACTGTAGTAAAACTTTTTTCAAAGCAACTTTGAATCCTATTCGTTCGCCCCCATTTGTCAACATACAAAATGGCGACAGTTTCCTGAATCATATCTAGAAATGACGCTTTTGCTAGAGCAGGTGTTGGTTTCCAATAGTTTAGGGAATGCTTCAGAAGAAATCGTAAAATCAAAAAAGGCGAGCGAGTTCAGTTATTACCCATCAACCGTCTTAGAAAACAAGAGACCAAGGTAAAGTGTTCTCATATACGTGTGTTTGCTTTCGTTTTGCTGACGTCACCAGTTTTGGGCTAGCTGGCGGACCAATGAGCCACCTTAGTCATCGTCGCTGCAGCCGGCAAGGCAGTGCGCGCCTTGCTGATTGTTGCCGAGGCAACCAGCGTAATCTGGACTTCCATCTTTGTCAAAACTGGTCGTGACTTGGAGTTTCCTTTCCTTTTTCTCCCCCCACGTGACCGTGGCCCCGAATTTGGTAAGGATGAAGGCAGGGATAGGGGGTAGGGGCACTCTTATTCCAGAAAGTCTCGGGCCATTTCCATTTTTACGAGGTAAAGGTGATGAAAAGGCAGCAGCAGTTGGCATGTTTTATGGATAGGATAAAACCCCGGCTTGAAAAGTGTAAGGACGGTTTGCAGGTGAATGCAAGTGGTGCCAAACAAAAGGCAATCCGTCAACCTATCTCTTTTTCTGTCGCTCTCTATTCTTCTTCTTCTTCTTTCCATTTCTGGCAGAGGAACAACTTCATTCCCAAATGCCCGGAAGCTCTTCTTTAAGTAAAAAAAATATATATATATATGTATATATATATATACGGAGCAAGAAGAAATAAAAAAAAAAAAAATTGGTCCATTTATCTCAAAACCTGCCGTTTTACAAAGCATGAATAAAATCCTTTTAGCTCGTTCTCGCTCACACAAACTCGCTCGTTCATTCGTCCGTCCTTTTCTTTTTCTTTCTTTTTCCTAAAGGTGATGTTTCCGACTGTAGGGAAATAAAAAATAAAGAGAGAAAAAATCCCCCCCAAAAAAACGTATATTATCCAAACTGAAACCACATTGGATCTCAATGTGAAAGGTTCAGCCTAAAGGGAGGCTGAGTACTTATTTCAAGAAGTCCAAGTCGAGAGAAGTTGGGGAAGTTGAAGAATGGGTCTTTCGTGAATCAGAAATGGAAGAGGAAAAAAGCAAGGCTCACTCTTAATTTGGTTTCTAGTAGATGATCATTCACGAACCAATGTATCTACGTAAATTACTTCCTAACTTCAACTGGCGACAACTTCAAGATGGCGCTAGTCCAAGTTGACGATCAGACCAAGATAATAAAATGACGTGAATGCCACTCAACTTTGGCTCGACTTGGAAGACTAAACTGGGTGATAGCTGGAAGTTGACTAAAGCTGGATGCTAAATATGATGGTAATTAACGGCAATACAGCCAAAGATGGCTTAATCTTTATGGCTTAATCTGGTAATTATAAACTGCAGATGGCTGAACCTAGTTGTCTAAATTTAATGAATACCAAGAGATCACTAAACAGTAATCAGTAGCGAATCCTGGAAATCTAAGATCTAGTGATAATTTACCAACGAAATGGCTGAATCTTGATGGCTAAATTTGGTTATACTGCACTGCATGGTTTTTGAACTTGGTGACAATCAACTGGGAGTGTGATCTAGACTAAACTCATAAACCTGGTGTGAATTAATCTCAAAATGACTAAACTTGGTGGTAATGACAGCCCTTTGGATAACTAAACTTGGAGAGCTGCAAGGTGTTGGTTGAGACCACCAAGATTGGGGACGCTATTTGCCACCTGTACCAACATAGTGTCGGTTTACACAGATCGGTTATCATGGACGGCCTACTAAGGTCGAAGGTTCATTTCTCGCTCAGACAGTCTGACATTTAAATCTAAAAGGCAACGGAAATATGTTTGCATCTATATTTATTTCTTTGTACAACATCCCTGTAAGTAGGGCCGTGACAAACTGGATAAAAGTGTTAAAAAATCGGAAATTACCCCGATTGGAGTTCAGCCTATTTTTATGGTCCACCAAAACAAATCCCCTTAACAATGGTTGAGAGCAATATTTCGATGTTGAGCACTCGCCTTGAAATGTCAGATTTTCTGTTAAAGTTATTTGTCCATAATTGTTTCTTCGCCTTATTTCGTGGCCCATGATTGTTGTGATACAAGTTTTGGCTGTCTGTCTTGCTCGGTTTTGTTCAGACTTACTTCGTCAAAGTAAACATTTTGATCGGAAATGTCTCTCAACATTATAGACCAGACAAACAAGATTATCTACGAGAGTTTTAACAATTAGCAACAAACTATTCCGATGAACGTGCAGCACTAAGGCATGTTTAACCATAGTACATGTTTAGCCATTAACACAGCAAAATTCCGTAAGTAAATTTGGGGAACACAGGAATTATCCTAGGGTTTAATTGTGTGTACAGCTGTTCCCATGGAAGTAGGCCGCCTGAAGTCTGGAGAAATGTGTTAAGCCATGTGTTAAAAAGAAACTTTCACCATTTCTGTTTAGCTTTTTTTTTTCTAGTCTGTAAGATCAGCCTGCTTGACCTGGCAGTCCACATTGTTGTATCATCCTTATTTCGTGGTCCACACAATTTTTTACATTGTTCTTAGATTATTGTCGGAGAGGTCCATGTTCGATCCTGACCTCAGCCACTGCCTGGAATATTCGGGACAAGAAGGGCCCTGTGGTGTATCGTGCTCATATCGATTGTGGCATGTCAAAGATCCTGGGTTTTCCGCTTGGATTCCTCCAGCTACATTGTACTCTCATCGTCGTGGGGCAGAAAACCCAGTATAAGATCGTGCTCCCTAAAAAAAAGCTATAAAGTATACAGTATTGGTTTCAGTCCCAAAGGAGCTGGATAGAAAGCCAAAGGCGCCTGCATCACTTCTGTCAGCTATCGTTGACGAGTCGGTAAAGCACTTCCTGTTGGACTGTGTCATGTTTTGGGTCTGCATGACAGGTTGCTACCCAGGAACATTGTCAGTTGTCGTTGTTGGACTTGTTATTATTGATTGTACACTCATACCGTGGTGGGTACACTCCTATAAGAATTTGCGAGTGGTGTATGAATTTAGTGTTCTATCTGGCAGATTGCCTTAATTGTAAACTAGTTTGCATTATTGTTTATTAGTGTATTGGTGTTATTAGTTTTGGGATGAGGTTTTCGGGGCTGGTGGCCAAGTAGGGTTTAGCTCCTAAATAATTCAATTCATTTCTTACATTTTTACAACAATCAACTCCCAATAAGATAAAAGTGAATAGTTTTGGTGGAATGCGTACGGTTGGTTGGTTTATTTATAGGCGCAAAACCCAACACGATTATCCGCCCTTTAAATAACAAAAATCAAGTACCGAAACAAATACAAAACCAAATTAATTTTTAGTTTAGTTTGGTTTATTCGGAGCTCTGACCTATACAGGTCATCAGCACCACTCTTAGATTCTAACACCACATTACCCTAGGAACTAACTAAACAGTAATTATCAAACAATGAAAAACTCAAAACTCACAAAAAAAAATCCAACAATGTCCAACTTTTACTTTAATAGGAAGTTTCTGACTGGAAGTTTCCTGTTCAAGAAGGTCTGTCATTAAAATGTACATTTCATTATAACTGCCAACAAAAACACAAGTCACCTTAATTACAACAAATAGAAATTAATAAAGAAAAACTTAAATAAGTCGACCTGTTCGCTTGACGCAACCATCTTTTGCATTAAATACGTGAGACAGAGCCAATTAACTGAAGGTAATTTTTGATTTGCTCGAATAGAGCAGTCCGTGCCTTGTGCGGGGATGCGAGGAAAGCGCTTGTGGCTGCACCACTCGTGGCATTAGGGCGCGTTTACGCAGCGACTCGCCTTTGCATTCTCCCAACTAGAACTCAATCGCGATGGCAAAGGTGACATTACAATGGTAACAACGCTAAGTGGATTAGCTAAATCTGACATCGTTTGAGTAAATACTTGCAGTCTTATAATCCGTGCCAATAATATAAAGAATTCCTCGTGACGAAACAATTTTCCCAAATGCTTCTGATCTCACGTTATTTGCTGTTTTCGTTGCGAGGCGGCAGACATAAAACCGCGGCCATGTTGGAATTTTAGGTGATTTCTAGCTTCTAGCTGCGAGAATGCAAAGGCTAGTCGTTGCGTAAACCCGGCCTTACTTCCGTGCACTATTCTCACAAAACTAGAATTAACTCCTCGTAACTGTCTCTGCCTCACCTACATCTATTACTTAACTTTCCTGAATTGTGATTAAAATGGTAACAGTATTGAGTTAATAATGTTAGTTACTTTTAATTTTTGAAAGTCAGTACCCTCAAATGCCCTTTACCAGTTTTATTCATTTTAGAACTTAAATCTACAAATAAAAGATCGAGTGCGTGTGCAAAATTTCAAATGAGTCGGCCAAAGGGTTCAAATGTTATCCTGGGGACAGACATACACCAGCAACGAGAGCTAAGGGTTACGTTAACCCAGCAACGGGTGAGTATTGTCCTTGCACTGATTAGCTGCGTGCGTCACTATAATAATTAGCGGAGCGAGCTAGCGAAGCGGAGCCTATAACGGACACCAAATTGCAAAATGTCAGTCCGTCCAATGGTTGCACATTTTTAGTTTGGGTGGAGCCCAAACGAAAGATCGGATTCGAATGAAATTTGGTACAACGTTTCATACCCTAATTAGCATTGCTGAGCCAAAATTTGCCGTAAATCGAACAATTATTACGGTAGAAATTTTAAAATTTTGTAATTTATTTCTAATACTCACCAATGTAAATTGAAATCCTGAATAGTTAAGGAATTCCGACGAAGCATACACCATGCTTATGGTAGTCAAGTGAACGTTAAAAAACACGACAAATTAAATTTTGGGTGCTTCTTTCTAGCTAATGATCTTTTTCGACGTAACTCAATGAAATAGTATCATTTGACCGTTGCATTTAACCACTACAGGAACAAACGCAACCATAAAAAACAAAAGGATTCCATTTTATACACGGTTAGTTCATTTGGAAAAAGAATGCTTGGAGATTATTCAATTCAGCATGGCAACGATATGGCGTCTTAGTACGTGCTGTGAGCGACAAAAAGTGCCAAAACATTTCAGTTCCGGCAACAAGCTGCATATTGCACATGGAAGCTGTACACACATTGTAGTTTCCAAATCCGCCGGGAGACACTCCCGGAAGTGACGACGTAATCCCTGATGATGTCATCAAAATGGCCACCCGCGATGTACTAAATCTCTATTATCTTCGGAACTATTCGACCAAGCGTAACGTGCGACCTATTGTTGGAAAGATAATTTAATTTGCTAAAATAAATGCTGGAACAATATATGCCATAAATCTGTTAGTTTTGGTTTAATCTGAAGAAAAACATAATATGACTGCTGTGCAATATACTAATTCCCAATTATTTCCGGAACTAATCGATCAATCTTTTCGTGCGAACTATCGTTAGAAAGGTAATTTAATTTTCTAAAAGAAATATCTGAATAATGTATGCCGTAAATCTATTAGTTTCTGCGTAATTTGAAGTAAAACATATTATGACGTCCTCAAAATTGCCACCATGCGATATACTAAATCTCGTGTATCTCTGGAACTAATAGATCGATCTTATGGTGTAACCTATCGTTGGAAAGATAATTTAAGTTGTTAAAAGAATTGCCAGAGCATTGTTTGCTGTATATATATTAGCTTTTGTTTAATATACAATACAGAAAAACATATTATAACTTCATAAAAATGACTACCATGCGATATACGAATCTGTGGTATCTCCGGAACGAATATATCACTCTTATCCTGTGACCTATTGTTGGAAATATAATTTTATTTACCAAAAGAACTGCAAGGACAATGTATTCCGTAAGTGTCTTTTGTTTAATTTGAAGAAAAACAAAATCTACACATAATTATTGCCACTTTATATGTGTAATTTAAGTTGGCTTTATTCTGCGTTTTTTTTTTATCTATAATGTATTCACTCGTGCTGCACGCAATTGATAATATAGAACATAACACACCCTTCAGTACATCGGCGAACTCATTCCATGTACCAGGCGTGTCTCATCGTTCACCCACCAGTAGGTATGTCTTTGACAACTAGTCTCAACCTAGGACAATCAAATAATAAAGCAGAATAGGCTTGCCCGAGTCCTCCACAAGTCTTCCTCATACGTCTATACGTTCATGTGATGCACCGTTACCAATGGTCGAAGAAAAAACCATTGATACACCTGTGGAAATAATTGACTGGCCTAATCCACCAGAAGCAAGGCTGACCACGAAGGTAAAGTGTTATCCTGGGTAGCCTTCCATTCCCGTCAAAACATCCATGAAGGTTTGAAAGGTAAATGCACATCAATTCTGCTCCCAGTATGTGATGTGAATTCCTCATCCATGGTTCGGCGTGCCATGAACATTATGATAAGTATTCTTAAGAAGATCAATTCATCACAGACACCAGTTTAAGGCCGATCAACCATCACAAAACTGCACAAAGAAATCGCTGTAATTTCAAAGATTGGTTGTGAGTTAGCAGGTAGTGGCTAGAATGAAAACTTTGTTCAAGCCTTTGTTGCAAAACCAGGAAGGGCAGACAGCATTCTGAAGTCATCGGCGGATCGCCTGTAAAACAAAGTAGGTACGCACACAAGGTTAGCATCGCAGGCCATCATAATCTGCAGTATGAGGTTATCAGAATCAGGGTGATGACTTGACAGTTCAGACAGCCGCTTAAGGGGAGGCAAAAAGAATCGGCTGAATTGATATTCTGGGATGGATGACAGCTGCTGGGGTAACGTAGCCTCTATAGACTTGCAAGTGTACTAAGAGAGGTATGAGCTGTCATATTAAACAATTACTTTCCTGTACACTACCGTGTGCCTGTAAAGGCCACTGCTCAAGTGACGCACTGTGAACAATACGACACAGCTTTAATAATTTACCGTTTCCAAAAGAACCACATATAAAGCGGCAACATGAGTCTATGAAAATGATGAGTTAGTAACTCCTTTAGATTTAGTTTACTCTAGCGTATGATCAAAAACCCCATACTGTACGGATGCGACACCTGTTGCCAGATGCCTGAAATTCGTCTCGAAACCCGAAACCAAAACTCAAACTCTGGTCGCGCGAGCAAATCTAAGCCGGAAACACAGTTAAGTGCGGAGCTGTTTCCTTCCTTGACTGAAGCTCCCCCTTGTATCCGACACTTGAATTAGATGTTTCTACCCAAGGCTAGCTGAGATATTAGCTGCGCAGCGCTACTGATTAATTGCTAAGCCAAACAACAACAAAAAAAAATAGTTTCTGTTTATTCGTAATTCGTCGTTACGACTTTTTTTCTGTGCGAACATGTATCTTCCTTGAGCATATTCTGTAGCCAAATTCAATCTGTGATTGGCGAGAACTAATCATCTCTTTAAAAATGGAAACAATGTGAACGGCTTGAAAATGCTTTAAAAAGTCAACTGTGTAAAAAGTCAACGTTTCAGTGTATCCAGTGGTGTAACGGACCAGTCATTATTTATCGCCGGGGAGGGGGGGGGGGAGGGGAAATTAGGAGGAGGTCATTATTTAATACCCTCTCGATGGGGAGGGCTCATAAATTTTTCACGTTCTGTCAAGAGGGGAGGGTCAAAAGCACTCATCAACTGGAAGAAAAAGTCGTTTTTGGACCTCAAAAATGGCCCTTTCAGAGTCAAAATTTCTAAAAACACCTCAGCTTCTGGGACCCCCCATGATTTGAATGTTGCAAGGTTTTGACGCTATTAGTACCGTTTCTGCAAGTCTAGTTTTTAGAGAAAACTTTCTAGAAAAGCCTTGCACCTGGTTTCTTGGCTTCTTCGGTCTTTTAGGTGCTGACTATGATGCGGATGTGGGCATTCAAGAGTGTTCAGTGTTAAGTGTGTTCATCATAATTATTGTATGAATCTCGACAGGAGATGTGTGCAAGGAACATTTTATAGAACATTTTTAAACCAACATGTCTTTTCTTCAAAAACGAGACACGTTTCCTTACAACTAACGGTAATTATCGGTTTGGAGTGCTACTTACTTAGTTTGGCTACAGCACTAATCTTGGCTGCAGGAACCATCTGCAGACGGTCTCAATGGATATACGAAAAGTGCACAGTTTCCGTGGGGGGGGGGGGGGGGGAGGGTTCACACTATTTTTGGACCTTGGGGGTCAAAATTTTTTTCAGGATCTCGACGGGGGGGGCATTGAAAATTTGGTGGTTACATTTTCATTTCCTCCCCCCCCCGGCCATAAATAATGACCGGTCCCTAAGTACATGTCTTTACCGTCCATTCGTGTTCTATACTATGAGAAGATATTGTACGGAGGCAGCATAATGGTTGGCCGCACTGTTCACGGTTCACTCCAGCAGTAATTTTGTGTATCATTTTAATGTGGATGCATTCTTGAGATGTGTATGGGTGATTGCTATACGGTACAATTCTAAAGAAAGTCACGTTAGCCTTATGGAATTTGGTTGTGTAATTCCATCCTGGCTCGAGCTACAGTAATGAGCTGGTATTGTAAGTAACAGAATTTCACGTGACACTTCAATGTTAAAAGTTGCATGAGAATTAACATTGTGCATGAAGCCCCTGCCTCCAATAGAGAAGACATTATAGGATACCGTTATAGTGATGTCATTTTATTCGTGACGAACTGATAGAGACTTTCACGAAATAGCTAATTGTCCATAAAGCAGGCAGTGGTAAAAGATGACTGTGTTGTTCTACAAAGCATAATCAAAAGCAACATTAACGACAAAAAGTAAATCACTCGCATTCCAGCCTACAAAAAAACTAGTGTAGGGCATTATCCACGTTACTAACGCATCAGTCACTGGCGCCACACAACGGACGACGCCAGCGACTCGCGATTGTCTTTAAGCCACATGCTCAGCGTTGAAAATAACAGGACCAGTGTGCACCTTGCAAAATCACATTTCCGGTAGGTATTCAAGCGCTCCCGTCTGGGACCATAGGCCAAGCAAGCAGAACTTTGGGGCCTGGCAGCCTGTGTTATTTATCGCTTGCCTCCATGTAAATTTGTAGGGTAGTAGTGTATGTAACCCACCTGTAACACATTCATTGTA